>SJYQ01001837.1:378915-440288 GCA_006410935.1 Redunca redunca | reverse complement strand
AAGGCTGAGTGCCAAAGAATTGATGCTTTTGAACTGTGGTGTTGGAGAAGACTCTTGAGAGTCCCTTGGACTGCAAGGAGATCCAACCAATCCATTCTGAAGGAGATCAACCATGGGATTTCTTTGGAAGGAATGATGCTAAAGCTGAAGCTCCAGTACTTTGGCCACCTCATGTGAAGAGTTGACTCACTGGGAAAGACTCTGATGCTGGGAGGGATTGGGGGCAGGAGGAGAAGGGGACGACAGAGGATGAGATGGCTGGATGGCATCATGGACTCGAAGGACGTGAGTCTGAGTGAACTCCGGGAGATGGTGATTGACAGGGAGGCCTGGCGTGCTGCGATTCATGGGGTCACAAAGAGTCTGGCACGACCGAGTGACTGAACTGAAATGAACTGAATAGGATGCTTGGGGCTGGTGCACTGGGATGACCCAGAGGGATGGGATGAGGAGGGAGGTGGGAGGGGGTTCAGGATAGGGAACACATGTACACTTGTGGCAGATTCATGTCAATGTATGGCAAAACCAATACAACATTGTAAAATAATTAGCCTCCAATTAAAATAAATAAATTAAAAAAACACAAATATTATATATTAATGCATATACATGGAATCTAGCCTGGAGTAGGAAATGGCAACCCACTCCAGTATTTTTGCCAGGAAAATTCCATGTACAGAGGAACCTGGCAGACTATAATCTATGGGGTTGCAAAGAGTCAGACATGGCTGAACACAGACACACACACACACACACGGAATCTAGAAAGGTTGTACTGATGAACTTATTTGCAGGGCAGCAATGGAAATGCAGGCATAGAGAATAGTCTTATGAACACAGTGAGGGAAAGAGAGGGTGGGATGAATTGAGAGAGGAGCATTGAAACATATACATTACCATATGCGAAATACAGAGCCAATGGGAATTTGTTATATGATGCGGGGAGCTCAAATCCAGTGCTCTGTGACAACCTAGAGGGGTGGGATGGTGTGAGAGGTGGGAGGAAGGTTCAAGAGGGAGGAGACACATGTATGCCTATGACTGATTCATGTTGATATATGGCAGAAACTAACACAATAGTGTAAAACAATTATCCTCCAATTAAAAATAAAACAAGAAAGGATACAGGGATCATAATATTGATATCAGTGTTGTATGATGTAAATAAAGCAACTTTGAGAACAGAAAGTAATAAAATAAAAATGGAACCCAATCCTTTCACAGGCTGGCCTGAGTTTTCTCCTTGAGCTAAAATATGTACTTCCTTAGAACTGTACAAAAAAAGGTCTTAATGACTCAGGTAACCATGATGGTGTGGTCTCTCACCTAGAGCTAGAGTCCTGGAGTGTGAAGTCAAGTGGGTTTTAGTAAGCATCACTATGAGCAAATCTAGTGGAGGTGATGGAATTCTAGTTTACTTGTTGGAAAAGAGCCTCATGCAGGGAAAGATGGAGAGCAGGAGGATAATGGGGCAGCAGAGGATGAAATGTTTGGATAGCATCACTGACTCATTGGACATGAGTTTGCATAAACTCCAGGAGATAAGTGAAGTACAGGGAAGTCTGGTGTGGTGTGGTCCATGAGGTTCCAAAAAGTTGGACACAACTGAACAACAACAAAAGTTCTTACATGGCAGGTGCCATGGACTGAATTAATCTCTCCGTATGTTAAAACTCTGACCCCACAGTGTGACTGTATTAGAAGATGGGATCTTTAAGAGGTAATTCAGGTTAAGTGAGGTCATAAGTGTGGGGCCCTGATCCAACAGGGTAAGTGGCTTTTCTCCATCCTGTGAGGACACAGCAAGAAGGCACTGTTTACATGCCAAGACATCTCTCATCAGGACCCGAGTTGGCTGGTACCTTGATTTGTGAATTTTAGCCTCCATAACTGTGAGAAAATAAATTTGTCTTATGTAAACCACTCAGCCTATTATGGCAGCTGGAGCAGATTAATACACTAGGTCCCAAGTAAGCTTCAGTTCAGTTCAGTCCCTCAGTCATGTCCGACTCTTCAGTTAAGCTCAAATTTTCATTTTTGACCACTCGTGACCAATACTCATGTCCTTGTGCCCTTTCTTGCCACTGTCCAGAATTCTCTCCACTTCCCTCATTAGGATTCTCCACATCTTCTAAGAGCTTTTCTATCTGTTCTGACACTCACAGAAGCAGTATTAGTAACACTTACTTTTTGAAAGCTAGATGCTTGTACTATAGTAATTGTAACATCCTATTTTCACATTTTCCTGCCAGGGTTTCCCTAGTGGTTCAGACAGTAAAGAATCTGGCTGAAATGCAGGAGACCCTGGTTTGATCTCTGGATCAGAAAGATTCCCTGGTGAAGGGAATGGCTACCACTCCACTGCCCGGAGAATCCCACGGACAGGGGAATGTGGCGGGCTATTTATAGTCTATGGGGTCACAAAGAGTCAGACACGACTGATCGACTTAACACTGAACATCGTATCTTCACATTTTTCTGCCTTAAGAGTAATCTTTTTAATCTTAGACAACCTCTATTTTACTCTTCTGCTTCTAGGGCTAAACTCTCTGTTTTGATAATAAGAAATACTGTTGAATGAGCTAATGGATTGTTGAGTGACTGAGAAATATACATACTGATGCATTTCCCTAAACTACTGGTACTAAACATGAACTACTTTAGTTCCCTGGAGTATATTTTCTTTTTATGCTACCTACTTACTAATTTATTCAACAATTTTTTATTAAATAACAACTACCTTGTACCATTAGCTTTATTCTCTTCAGGGTGGTGAGGAAGCTGGTGAATTGAAAAAAGGCAAAATATTTGCTCCATAAATAGTTAGGCTTTTGGTTTTTTAAATAATGTGTCTAGATTACCAAGGGAACTATCCATTCTTAGTATAACACCTTCCAATAAGGACTTAATGTGTCACTTCTATGGGTCTCAGAGAATAACAGTGACTTTATATAAAACAGTTGAAAATTTTCCTCTTTAATAGCCAAGATCTTCAGTTATCTTATGGAAAATACTGATACTCATAATCTTAGCTACCATAATAAAAGAAATTTAGAGTTTGAAAGGAGTATTTTCAGTGGTAACAATAATTATCAAAATTATTCTGGCTAAAGGTAAATTATAATCTTAATATTCACAGCCTCCTAATAATGCAGTCATCGTAATTTCATGTTTGTAAAGGGCTAAAAGGAAATAATCATAAAATATCTTAGTACTGTTTCCAAAATTTTAACACAATGTAAACTGTGCTCTCATTTTCTAACCTAATGTTATGAATAATAACTTTAGTTATATCTTCCTATATTTGTTCTAACGAAATTTGTGACTCAACAGCAATACCTTCAAAGTTAAGTTCTTTTATTATCAATATTTAGATGAATTTATCAAATCTTACAATATAAAAAAATAGAATTTGAGGAAGCCATAGCAATAACTTAATCTAAACACTTTATTGTGGCAAAATTGTTTCTGGTAAGTGTTTATATACCAGGGGACACATAGATAGTTCATGGCATAAAACAGGCTTTACTTCAAACTTTCAATAATATTGTATAAGAAGGCTCTACTAATACTCAATTGTAATAATTTTTCAAGTTGAGTGAGAGCCAAGTGCAATAATAGAAAGAATGCAGGATTTGAGTTTAGCAGCCCAGGATTTAGGGGAGTCTGTGTGAATTTTTTGCTGTCTGAGGCTGAGTAAGTGACTTATTTTATCCTCTGCATCACTGCAGTAAAGTAATAACAACAATTCTCATTTGACTGTAATAAAGTTTGACATCAAATAGGGCTTTCATTTATTCACCATTGTATTGCCAGAGCCTGGCATGTAGCCTAGCATATAGCACACATTTAAAAACTATCTTCTGAGTGAATAATAAAGAATGAAGAAATGTGTGAATTAAGGGAAGTGTTTGGAAACATAGGGGTCTGTGATCCTTTGTTTATAGTCATGTAAATTAGAAAGCTGTTGGTCTGAATCTTTATGTAATAAATCTCTTATATGGGTCACTTGTGTTATTTTTGTATTTAATCCAGTGATCCCCAACTTTTTTGGCATCAGGGATGGGTATCATGAATGACAATGGTTTCAGGATGATTCAGGCACATTGCACTTATTATGCACTTTATTTCTATTATTACATCAGCTCCACCTCATATCATCAGCCATTAGATTCCAGAGGTTGGGGGCCCTTGATTTAATCTGTTGTAACTAATTTCTGAAAGTTATGGATTTTGCTAAGTATCTTCAGTCTTGCTCACTATCCTTCATTAGACTCACCCTCTGAAATAGCATGTTTTCCCACCTCTGGATTCAGTCTTGGGCTGTACCCCTAGGCCTTCCTATTTCTTTCCAAAGGTGGTTATAGACAGTCCAGCCCACTTTGGCACCGTCTTCAATCTTCATTCCATTTGCTGTCTCTCTGCCGGGAGCCAGCGTGAGGAACTCCGCCCTTGGCAAAGGTCATGAGTAAGGAGGCTTGGCATACGCAAAGGCGTGATCAAGCCTCAGGAAACCCCTGTTCCTGAGCATCTACCCCCCAAACCAGAGTCTATCTACCTTACTGTTTCATGCTCTCGCCTACACCTCTGACTTTATGGGGGGCTGTTCCCCACCGGTTCTCTTGGAGAAGGAGTAAATGTGCAGCTCCAAGTCAATAAAAATTCCTGGGCGTGACAATAGTGTTTCAACTTACGAACTCCTCTGAAGGTTATCTAGTCTGCCTGTACAGGTTCTTCTGGCCACATGTGATTGTTTACAGCCTCCCAACTGTGAGAGGCATGAGATGTTTTAGACTTACTAAAGGCAGATTCTTTTTGGGAAGTTAGAAATTATTAGCATAGTGGGTTGGTTAGGAATTATATTGGTGAAGGGTTTTTCATTTGTTGTGCCAATAATTGCTCCCCTGTGTGTGACAAGGGTGTCTCAGGTCAAACCTCTCTACTGGCAAACTAGTTTGTGTGACAGGATTATCCATACTCCTGCCACATGATTGTTTCTCAACCAGAAACAGCACAGAGAGTTTGGAAAGTCTTAATTAGCATAGGGCTTTTCTGATTGTTGAATCAATGATTGCTGCCAGGCCTCCATATCCTTAGGCACCTGGGAATATATTAATCAATGTATTTGGAATATAGAAAAGGAAATACAGTAGTTTTTAAGGTTAGCAATACTAGACTTTTTGAGTTAATGAATTTTCTCTTTTGTAATAGATCACTGTACTTTGTTATAAATCACTGTGTCTTTGCTATGTAAAAATGTAACTTTATCACTATCTTAAGACTAAATAGATCTTAAGGGGAACATTGGTGAAAGGGTTTTCATGTGTTGGGCTGATGTTTGCTGCTAAATCTCCATATTCCCTGCCCTTATAATGAATATAACTAGCATATAGGAGAAATAAGTATTAACCTTTAAGATTAATCATGTTAACATTGGGTTAAATAAATTCTTTTCTTGATGGTAATTCACTATACTCTCACCCTATAGGAATGCAACTTTATTTGGAGGGTGGTACCTGGTTTAAGAAAAAATACCCTTGGAAAAAATAAGTTTTTTGGTTATCAGAAAGAAAGGGTCTTAAAATGTCAGCAGGCTTCATGGCCAGAAGATGATGTAAAACCTCTAAGATCTTTTTTTATGTTAAACACCTGATTTTGATAAAGGTCAGGACTGCTGACCCCCGTGTGACTCTGTATTCATCCCTGTGTGTAACAAAAGGTATATAAGCAAACCCCAAAATAAAGAAATCGGATCAGTTTCTGGAAGGACTGATTCCCCCATGTTGCTTCTTTCTTGCTCTCTGTTTTTCTGGCTGAATTCCCATTTGGTGCCTGGGTACCCACCAAGCCTGCTAATTTTGCCTGGGCTTCTAAGATCGGACCGGGCGGGGGGTGGAGGGGTGGGGGGCTGTGTGGGCCTCAGTGCCTCCTCTCCTTCAGGAGAATGGGAAGATGCCTGCGGCCTACATAGGTGGTGATTGGTATTCCATGTAAACCAAGATATTCAGCCTCTTTTTCTCTGCTAATTTTCTAATCCCTCTCTATCTGTAATTAAATAAGTTATTTCCAAGGACACCAACTCCATCCCCACCTTCGAATCACCCTGGATCCACCGGGGCTGGACGCGAGATCTCTCCATCGCTGATTTCCTGGAATCACAAAGAGCTGGACACGACTGAGAGACTAAACAACAACAATATTGCTCAGATCAGGTTTAGTCTGGATGGAGCCACCTGTGACGAGAAATGATGGTGTGGTTGACCTTTCTATTTTTCCTTCCAGTACTCCAGGAGTTCCCTCCCCACATCTGCTAATTTCAGCCCCACCCCCCCATCCTAGGGTCAGGAGCTAGAGCAGGAAGGAGTGTTGAGAAGGTAGAAAAGGTTTTGTTCTCCTTGCATAGATATCATCTAGCATTGCTGTTTCCTGAGTATAGCAAATGCTAAGTTTACTTTTCTCTTGTGAGAAAATTTAATGGATTTTCGTTCTGCTAGAGTTCTCCAGAGTCAATTTCCTGTCACTCATAGCTCCCTATCTTCCTCCCTCTCCTGCTCCTGGGTATCTTTGACCATCTGGATGGTCCTCTTGGGAGAAAGTGAAAGTGAAAGTCACTCAGTCGTGTCTGACTCTGTGACCCTATGGGCTATACAGTCTATGAATTCTCCAGGCAGGAAAACCGAAGCGGGTATCCTTCTCCTTCTCCAGGGGATCTTCCCAGTCCAGGGATCGAACCCAGGTCTCCCACATTGCAGATGGATTCTTAACCAACTGAGCCACAAGGGAAGCCCAAGAAGGCTGGAGTGTGTAGCCTAGCCCTTCACCAGTGGATCTTTCCAACCCAGGAATCAGCCTTGGGTCTCCTGCATTGCAGGTGGATCCTTTACCAACTGAACTATCAGGGAAGCCTTTCTTGGGAGAAGTTGCTAATAAGAAAACCAAAATCAGCTCCCTTCCATGGGGTCCCCATCTGAACCACTAGTGGATTTTGTTAGCTTCCTAGAGCTTCCATAGTAGTGCATCATGGGCTGGGTGGTTCAACAATAGGAATTTGTTTTGTCACAATTTTGGAGGCTAGAAGCCCCATATCAAGGTGTGGCAGGTTTGGTTTCTTCTGAGGCCTCTCTCCTTGGCCTGTAGATGACCATCTTCTTCAGTCTCATGTAAGCCTCTCTCTGTATTTCTGTGTCCAATTCTCCTTCTTATAAGGACTTAGTTTTATTTGATTTATTTTATTTTTTAAATTTTATTGGAGTATAATTGATTTACAATTTTGTGTTAGTTTCAGGGGTATAGCACAATGATTTGGTTATTTGTTGTTGAATTGTTAGGTTCAGTTATGCATATATTCATATCTGCTGAATATATTCAAAATAAAAAAAATAAGAAAAGGAAGAAAATAATATCAAATGGCACATTTTATATTTTTTCAAAACTGCCTGGAAACTGAAGTGAACTGAAGTCAGTTAAATTTAGCTATGTAGTTCTAGTTATACAATAGTATTGCTTATCCTTATAGGTGTATTTGCATTTATGTGATCAATATAAGTTCCTTACTTATCAAGTGAAATATAAATTGAGTGTAGGTCTTGTCTTGAGATGTTTGTGTTAATACATTATGGGATTAGGAGTTTGGAGTTGACATATACACACACTACATATACATAAAATAGATAACCAACAAGGACCTACTATATAGCATAGGGAGCTATGCTCAACACTCTATACTAACCTACATGGAAAAATAATCTGAAAAGGGATAGATACATGTATATGTGTAACTGAATCACTTTGCTGTATACCTGAAATTAACAAAACACTGTAAATCAGCTATGCTGCTGCTGCTGCTGCTAAGTCACTTTAGTTGTGTCTGACTCTGTGAGACCCCATGGACTGCAGCCTACCAGGCTCCTCCGTCCATGGGATTTTCCAGGCAAGAATAGTGGAGTGGGGTGCCATTGCCTTCTCTGGTAAATCAGCTATACTCAAATGCAAAACGAAATTAAAAAAAATATATATATATATATACACACATATATATTTATACATATATATATGTTAGATTAAACTTTAGAGTTTCCACTTGAGAAAGTTTTCTTAGAACATCTGTGAGTGATGATGAAGTACTACAGCAATTAGTTTGTAATTCTTGTGATCTAAGACAGATCAATATCAAGAGCTTGGTGTCATGTCTCCATAGACTGACTCTCCTTAAACATTTGTACTTAACTTTGTCATGATATACACTAGATATATATACACACTAGATATACACTACTCATGTAGAGTTCTGGGGATTTTCAGGACTGGATGAACCACTGAATTGATTTCAAATTGCCTGGAGGAACGTGTAATCGTTTTTATGTTTTATTTCCTATCAAAAAATTCAATAGGCAGTAAGAAAAGACTTTTATGTTTACTTGTCAAGCTGAGAAAAATTAGCGCTTTAGAGTTACAAGTCAACTGAAATCTTAGTCAGAATTTCTTGCAACACCTCCAATGAAAAACAAGTGACATTACATATAAATAACCAAGGCAACTCAAACAGTAAGTCACTATGAAAAAAAAAAATCTCAAAATGAAGCTGCAAAAAAAAAAAAATTACACAGTTGTTTTAATATGCTGTTAGGTATTTGGAAACTTACATATGGATTAAAATTAGGTAAATAACAGCAAAATTAAAATTTAAAGTTTGTTTTTTTTGTTGAAACATTGATGTAATTCTGTTCCTTGCTTCCAAATATATATGGGCATCATTTCTACTATGTAAAGAAGTTACTGTACATAGTGCAATGACTAATACTTCTCAATTTGACTACAAATTACTTCAGTTCATTTGCTAAGGGGGATTAGGGAAATACATTTTGAATTTCTTATTTAAATGCATTTTTATCAATGATATAATCAAACTATTTAGTTGTTTGTGTTTTTGATTTGAGCTTTTCTTTTCTGAGGTTTGATTAAGGAGAAGATTTAAATGTTTAATTATCTTTCAAAATATTTGTGCTATTAAATTTGGGAAGTTTCAAAGGGGTTCTGTTTTCCTTACAGTAAGTCTCAAGCAAAGACCCTTCACAGATTATAGGCAGATAGTCACTTGTCTAGTAAAAGTGTTAGATTTTGGTGTGTTATTTTTTTACTATTAAATTTGTATATCTTTTGAGGAAGGAGGGTCAATGACATATCTTATTTTTATGGTGTGAGTTATAATTGTATTAGCATTACTTTGTGACTTACTGCTGTGTTTTCATTGTGCTCAGTTTTAAAATGGTTATGCAGTTGAAACAATTTGTACAGATAACAGTTTGAATATACTGAAGCCTGTGAATTATTTACTTGGAAAATAGAGTGGACTAAGGGTTTTTTTTCCCCTAGTATCAAAAGGATGTACGAGTTATAAGTAATATTTTTCAGAACTGTATATTTCAAAGAGAGTATGTTTGTATATTGGAGGGGAACAAAAAAGGTTAAGAAAGCTGAACCATTTGAAAATTTTTCTTTTATTTTTATAAAACATATATATTTTAACAATGCCTGTTATTTAGGTACTTCCTCATGTTTCATTTATTACTAGAAATTTATTTGTATCAGTTAAAAAGGGTAGGAAAAATCAAACTTTGAATATTGGCACAAGATTTTGAATATTTTGGTGAAAAAAGCAATAAAAGGGAATACTTTTAAATAGCCAGGGGAATATAGTGGCTTCTTGAAGATATGGGCTTTTAAAGCTCTATATTCAGAAAGTGTTGATCTGTCCTACTCATTTAAAATCCACAATGTGCTTTTAGCAATGAGTTTTGAAATATTTTCTTCTTTATTGCAAACTTCCAAACTTTGCTGCTCCTATTTCACAATCTCCTTCCCCACTCTATGCTGGTGGCTTAGTAGCAGAAAGAAGCCCATATGTTGTGAGGCTATTAATGTCTTCCTGTCAATATTCCACCAGAGCATCACACTTTGTTCTTTCCACTAGTGTAATTTTCAAGCCTGTCCACTGTGCTGTTAACTAAACTGTTTATAACTCTATGCCTTAAATATTTTCACGATTTAAATATATCATTCAGTGAATAGAAAGCTCTATTATATTTCTTTATTTAATCTTTTTATTTTAAAAAATTAAAAAGTTATTTGCTTGAATTTTATTGGAGTAGAGTTGATATTAAAAGATGCTTACTCCTTGGAAGGAAAGTTATGACCAACCTAGACAGCATATTAAAAAGCAGAGACGTTACTTTGCTGACAAAGGTCCCTCTAGTCCAGGCTATGGTTTTTCCTGTGGTCATGTATGGATGTGAGAGTTGGACTGTGAAGAAAGCTGAGCATCGAAGAACTGATGCTTTTGAACTGTGGTGTTGGAGAAGACTCTTGAAGAGTCCCTTGGACTGAAAGGAGATCCAACCAGTCCATCCTAAAGGAGATCAGTCCTGGGTATTCATTGGAAGGACTGATGCTGAAGCTGAAACTCCAATACTTTGGCAACCTCATGCAAAGAGTTGACTCATTGGAAAAGACCCTGATGCTGGGAGGGATTGGGAGTAGGAGAAGAAGGGGACAACAGAGGATGAGGTGGCTGGATGGCATCACCAACTCGATGGACATGAGTTTGGGTAAACTCCAGGAGTTGGTGATGGACAGGGAGGCCTGGTGTGCTGCGATTCATGGGGTTGCAAAGAGTCGGACACAACTGAGTGACTGAACTGAACTGAACTGAACTGAGAGTTGATTTATAATGTTAGTTTCAGATGTGGAGAAAGGTGATTCAGGTTTTCATATGCATAAATTATTCTTTTTCAGATTCTTTCCCCATGTATTAATACATTATTATAGAATATCCAGTAGAATTCCCTATATTATACAGTAGGTTGTTGATTATCCAACCTTATGTTTTATAGATAGTAGTGAGTGTATGCGTATTAATCCCAAACTCCTAATTAATCCCTCCCCCTACCACCATCCTGCTTTCGTAACCATGGTTTATTTTCTATGCTGTGAATCTATTTCTGCTTTGCAAATTAGCTCATTTGTATCATTTTTAGAAAGGTCTCATTTTAAACTTTGACTTTGCGTGCTATTTGATATTATATAAATGTCTATCAAAACATATAATCTGGGATATAAACTTTGCTTTTGTGTTCTCACTTTTCAACTTCTCTTGAATTGTTCTCCTTACTTTACATGTTAAAGTATATGTTCCTAGAAGTTTTATATTAAAGATGTATTATATGACATTTATATTGTACTCACAGTGTATGTAATATTCTGTTGCTGTTCAGTTGCTCAGTCATGTCATACTCTTTGCGACCCCATGGACTGCACATCAGGCTTCCCTGTCCTTCACCATTTCCTGGAGTTTTCTCAAACTCATGTCCATTCACTCAGTGATGCCATCCAACCTTCTCATCCTCTGTCATTCCCTTCTACTCCTGCCTTCAATCTTTCCCAGCATCAGGGTTTTTTTCTAATGAGTCGGCTCTTCTCATCAGGTGGCCAAAGTACTTGAGCTTCAGCTTCAGCATCAGTCCTTCAAATGAATATTCAGGATTCATCTCCTTTAGGATAGGATTGGCTGATTTGATCTTGCAGTCTAAGGGACTCTCAAGAGTGTTTTCCAACAAGACAGTTCAAAAGCATTAATTCTTCAACATTCAGACCTTTTCATGGTCTAACTCTCACATTCATTCATGACTACTGGAAAACCATAGCTTTGAATAAATGCATCTTTGTCGGCAAAGTAATGTCTCTGCTTTTTAATATGCTGTCTGCTGCTGCTGCTGCTAAGTCTCTTCAGTCGTGTCAGACTCTGTGCGACCCCATAGATGGTAGCCCAACAGGCTCCCCTGTCCCTGGGATTCTCCAGGCAAGAATACTGGAGTGGGTTGCCATTTCCTTCTCCAATGCATGAAAGTGAAAAGTGAAAGTGAAGTCGCTCAGTCGTGTCCGACTCTTAGCGACCCCATGGACTGTAGCCCACCAGGCTCCTCCATCCATGGGATTTTCCAGGCAAGAGTACTGGAGTGTGGTGCCATTGCCTTCTCCAAATATGCTGTCTAGGTTGGTCATAGTGTTTCTTCCAAGGAGCAAGCATCTTTTAATTTCATGGCTGCAGTCACCATCTTCAGTGATTTGGGAGCCCCCCAAAATAAAGTCTGTTACTGTTTCCATTGTTTCCCCATCTATTTGCTGTGAAGTGATGGGATCAGATGCCATGATCTTCGTTTTTTTGAATGTTGTGTTTTAAGCCCACTTTTTCACTTTCCTCTTTCATTTTCATCAGGAGGCCCTTTAGCTTCTCTTCACTTTCTCCCATTAGTGTGGTGTTATCTGAATATCTGAGGTTATTGATATTTCTCCGAGCAATCTTGATTCCAGCTTTTACTTTATCCAGCCTGGCATTTCACATGATGTACTCTGTCTACAAGTTAAATAAGCAGGGTGACAATATACAGCCTTTATGTATGCTTTCCCCAATTTTGAACCAGTCTGCTGTTCCATGTCTAGTTCTGTTGCTTCTTGACCTGCATACCGATTTCTCAGGAGGCAGGCAAGGTGGTCAGGTGTTCCAATCTCTTTGAGAATTTTCCATAGTTTGTTGTGATCCACACAGTCAAAGGCTTTAGTGCGTTCAATGAAGCAGAAATAAATGCTTTTATACAATATTGTAAAGTAATTAACCTCCGATTAAAATAAAATTTATATTAAAAAAATAAAAAGAATTCTCTTGCTTTTTTTATGATCCAACAGATGTTGTCAATTTGATCTCTGGTTCCTCTGACTTTTCTAAATCCACCTTAAACATCTTGATGTTTTCATACTGTTGAAGCCTGACTTGGAGAATTTTGTGCATTACTTTGCTAGATGCGAAATAAGTGTAATTGTGAGTAGTTTGAACATTCTTTGGCATTGCCTTTCTTTGGGATTGGAATGAAAACTGACCTTTTCCAGTCTTGTGGCCACTGCTGAGTTTTCCAAATTTGCTGTCATATCTAGTGCAGCACTTTCATAGCAGCATCTTCTAGGATTTTAAGTAGCACAGCTGGAATTCCATCACCTCCACTAGCTTTGTTCCTAGTGAGCTTCTTAAGGCCTACTTGACTTCACACTCCAAGATGTCTGACTCTAGGTGAGTGATCACACCATCATGGTTATCTGGGTCATGATGATATTTTTAATGTAGTTCTTCTGTGTATTCTTGCCAGATCTTCTTAATTTAAATAAATACACACATACACACACACAAATATATATAGCATATGCCAGGCTTCCCAGGTGGTACTAGTGGTAAAGAACCTGCCTGCCAGTGCAGGAGACATAAGAGATAAGGGTTCGATCCCTAGGTTGGGAAGATTTCCTGGAGGAAGTCATGGCAACCCACCTCATTATTCTTGCTTGGAGAATCCCATGAACAGTGGAGCCTGGCAGGCTACAGTCCATGAGGCCACAAAGAATCAGACACAACTGAAGTGACTTGGCACATAATATATGCCTGTATATAAGATATATATTTCAGTGTGAAATGAATTTTTTTTCTTCCTTTCAGGAAGAAAATGTAGTTTCCTATGTGGGTGCATTAAAGCAACTTTCAGCAGATTTTCAGAGTTGCTGGGTTGATGGAAAAATCACAAAATATATTAGTAGGAGAAGAGGAAAGGTGTTTTTTACTCTCTGCTTGAAGAGTGACAGAATAAAAGGATCCTTGAGCAATGTGTCAAATAACTCTTTTTCCGCCTTGTGAAAGAAAAGAGTCAGAAGCTAAAAAGAGGAGCCAGGCTTTGTGAGTCTCACTTGCAAACTATGCCAGCCTACCTAAGCTTTTTGTTCATTCTTAACACACTGAACATCTTGAAATATCTAAGAATATTGAGATGGGAACAGCAGTGCGATCTAAGATAAAATATCACTCTAATTATCAGTTTTGAAGTGGAACTTTAGTATTTTTTTTTGGATGCCTATTAAGTGGTTCAAACTTTGAAATACTTCCAGCATTTTTAAAAACTCAAAGAAGGTATGCCTGTGAAAATCGGATCAATTAGTTGGACTCCATGAATCCTGTCTTACAGACTCACAAGTTGTGGCGATGCTATTATATGTTTGTTTCAAATATTCATCACTTCAGCCATCTGAAGAAATTCAAGCTGGCCATAGGTTTTTTTTTTTTTCCTTTCTTTTTCTGAAACTCAGCAAGAAATGCATTATTACAAATGAATAGATTTTTACAAGAATGAAAGTGTTAGTCACTCAGTCGTGTCCAACTCTTTGCAACCCCATGGCCTAGCTCCCCAGACTCCTCTGTCCATGGAATTCTCCAGACAAGAATACTGGAGAGGGTTGCTATGCCCTCCTCCAGGGCATCTTCATGACCCAGGGATCAAACCTGAGTCTCCCATACTGTAGGCAGATTCTTTACCATCTGAGCCTCCAGGGAAGTGCTCTACAAGAATGTTATTCCCTAAATATCCTCTTTCCCTATATCTCTTAAAAATTAGAAACACATTTAATTGCATGAAACTTACCACTCAGGTAATCTAACTCAACACATCCTCAGTGTCCTATACAAGGTACATGATCAATAAATATTTGTGCTTATGATGACAAATTCTGTACATGGTAATGAGTTCTAACACAAAATGAGAATGTTAAATGAATTCAAGTGAACGGAGAATGTATAATGAACCGTAAGGGCTGCACATTCACATTTATAAAAAATAGATCCACTTTCTTTCCTCCCAAGTTAGTTTAATGTTTATTTCACACCCCCATTTCACTGCAGTGGGAAAAACTTAATCTTGGCCAATTCCAGAATTTTCCACTCAGGATAGATATCTAAATTTTGCAAATAAAATGACTGTGGCTTAACAAAATTCCACCGAATTGTGAAGGTGCCTGCCTGAGCATATCTAGCGAGATATCAGTTGTCCCGTTTGAATCTTCATCTTTGATTTTGAAGTTCATGCCAAGGTGTCCCTTGAGCTTGTCTGCCCAGTCCCTTTAGGTCTTGGTGGCTTCTTTACTTCTTCATCCTGGGGACACAGAATCATCCACTATCTTCATGTTTTGTGAATGATATAGGATCAGTCTATCTAAATGTGTTCTCTAATGACTCCTGCTTAGGAGGACTCTTCCCGTGGAAGATGTTCTGGCTTTCCATGCCCTTGGGTCTCATTCCTTAATAGCCAGTGATTCTATCTTCCTGGGGAGGCAAGTTTCATAAACTTTTTATCTGGGACCCACATTCGCCTGCGTTGTTATGAACCCCTCTTGTGTATCTCTTTTCCTGTCCTTCCCCATTCCCGCTTCCAGCTCACTTGTAGAATCTTTATGGCCTCCAAATCTTTTGTCTTTGCCTGCATATTCCTCTAAGGAGTTTGTTATTTCAAACACCAAAATTGGAAAAAGAAATATTAGCACTCCACCTTTCTCTGACTTCTACTCCTTGTATCCCTCATTTGAGCAAAAAAGCAGGAAACAGCTTAGTAGCCTTAATGGGAGAGTGGAGGGTGGTGAATCGGGAAGAATAAGAGATGGTCTTCCATGGTAGCTCAGACAGTAAAGAATCTACCCAATGCAGGAGACTTGGGTTTGATCCCTGGGTTGGGAAGATCCCCTGCAGGAGGGCATGGCAACCCACTCCAGTATTCTTGGCTGAAGTATCTCCATAGACAGAGGAGCCTGACGGGTTGCAGTCCATGGGGTCACAAAGAGTCAGACACGACTGAGTGACTAAGCATAGCATATGAAATGTTTAGAAATATTATATTGCTACATGAGCAATGAAACTAAACACTTTGGTAGACTGGTGTCATAGGATAAGACATCTAAACTACCTGATGGTGAAAGATGGATTACTGAATACATTTATTATCAATAGACTTTATGGGTCACTGGTAGAATTAAAAAATACTGTTATGTGATTAGAATCCCTTTTAAGGCAAATATGAATTTATTTTTAATACAATAAATTACATGTTGTTCATATTGGAAGTCTCATCTGGTCCCATCACAAATTTTTTTTTTTTTAATTTTTATTTTAACTTTAGTTTACTTTACATTACTGTATTGGTTTTGCCAAACATTGACATGAATTCACCACGAGTGTACAAGCGTTCCCAAACATGAATCCCCTTTTAAATGAATGAGTAGAGCTATTATAAAAAGAGAAACTAAAATGTTATTGGAAAAAAAAAAGGTCTTATTGAGTTCTTATACCAGCCAATATTTTTAGACCTTAGTACAATAAAGAAGGTTATTTGTAACTCATTGTACAAGGGGAACAGAGTTCGCCCCGCGGGTGATGATCCCCTGAGAACGCTGGAAGGAGCTCTCTGGACTCCTTTTTTAATAGGAATCTCTCTAGCTGCAAAAAGCTTACAGGAAGGCTGAGGCAGTGCAGAGCGCTACATGGCTTAGAGAGCTTAGCTGTGAATTCATTCTGCTATTCGGCTCATGGCACTGTGAAAAAGTTTGAAAATTGTATGTAAAACAAGCTCTGTGTGTTTCAATACATTTTTTTATACGAGACAGATCATTACTTGGAATTAATGATAAAATTTGGGCTTCCCTGTTGGCTCAGACAGTAAAGAATCTGCCTGCAATGCAGCAGACCCAGGTTCCATCCCTCAGTCAGAAAGATCCCCTGGAGGATGGCATGGTAACCCACTCCAGTGTTCTTGCCTGGAGAATCCCATGGACAGAGGAGCCGGGCGGGCTACAGTCCATGGGGTTGCACAAAGCTGGAAATGTCTGAAGCGACTGAATACAGACACACGCATGCTTCCCTTCTGGTCGTAGCAGTGCTGGCTTTTCTCAGCGGCCGGCAGGGGGCAGCAGACAACAGTGATAGTATGACCATGAGCAAGTAAACGGAGTTTGTGTGATAGAACTAATTCTTAAAGTGAATGAGAGCATTCACAAAACTGATATAAAGACAGCTTTGGAAGCCTGAGGAAAGAATGACAGGAGGAGTGGAGCATAAAGGGCCTTGAATGCCTTGCTAACAATTTTTAGCTTCATTTGAAGAATCAGTAGAGGTTTATAAGCAAATGACATGATTGTGAACTGTCTGTGAAAATGATTTAGAAGAATCATTTTGGAAACAGCATGAAGGCTTCCCCACTCTGAAGGAATCAAAAAGCAAGTATTTTATCTTAATTCTTTCTAGGTTTAGGGCTAGGTGCTTTACCGGCTTATCTACTTTAATAGTTATTACTCGAAGAGTAGGAAAATTAAATCACTTCAGATCAGTCAAAGAGGAAGTGACAACTTTTTACTAGAGAACCATGGTGTCTCTTGTTAAATGCTGGGAACAAATTACAAGGATACCTCAGTAATCCAAATCAGGATGCATGAAGTCCTGAACTAAGTACAGACTGTTAAAAAACAGAATTAACTGGACTTATTACAAAACTGAAGGTAGTGAAGAAATATCTAGAATTACTCCAAAAGCTGTGAGTGTGTGTCATGGGCAGGTGTCCCTGTTAGTGTCTGAGATAATAATTGTGAATTATGAATACAAATTTGCGTGTGTACATGCCTGTGTGTGAGAGAGTGTGTGAGAGTGTATGTGTGTGTGATTATGATTACAATGGGATATGTAAGTGGAAGTATCTAGTAGAACCTTGATAAAGCGAACCTGGAGGATATTCTTGGATGGAGAGAAAGATTTGTGGTTCATACATATGTAAGTGGTAGTTGGAAATATCCACCGTGCATGCATGCAGTTATTCAAGGAGGGAGTGCACAGAGACATAACACGCGGTACCAGAACTTTTAAGGCAGAGGTTCTTTCTCCTGGACAAAAATCACGCTTTGGCTGCTCAGAAGAATACAGCCTTCCAAACTCTACTTCCAGGGATTCTGATCAGCACCCAGCAAGGAGGGTAACTAAAACGGAAGGAAAGAGCAGGGCAGTGTCAGTTCTATATGCCAAGGGAATGCTCTCAGCAATGTTGGAAATTTCAGACCATTAAACTTTGGGGACGGAGGGTAACTACTTCCTACTGGGTGTTGCAGCCTGTTGGTCAGCTTTCTACACTGTAACACAGACCTCTTTCCTTCCAGCACTATCAATTTCCTCCCGTTCTTTTAAGTCAACAGCTACTGGCGGGCTCTCTTTCCCTTTTTATTTTTTCCCTTTAAAAAAAAATTATAGTTGATTTACAGTACCATGTTAGTTTGAGCTGCACAGCACAGTGATTCTACATCTATATATATATACACACACACACACACACACATATATATATATAGTCTTTTCAGATTCTTTCCCTTGTAGATTGTTATAATGTATTGAATATAGTTCCCTGGTGAATTGTTATAATCTATTGAATACAGTTCCTTGTGCCATACAGTAGGTCCTTGTTGTTTCTCTGTTTTATGTATGTTGCTGCTGCTGCTAACACTTCAGTCGTGTCCGACTCTGTACGACCCCATAGACGGCAGCTCACCAGGTTCCCCCGTCCCTGGGATTCCCCAGGCAAGAACACTGGAGTGGCTTGCCGTTTCCTTCTCCAATGCATGAAAGTGAAAAGTGAAAGTGAAGTCGTTCAGTTGTGTCCGACTCCTAGTGACCCCATGGGCTGCAGCCTACCAGGCTCCTCCGTCCATGGAATTTTCCAGGCAAGAGTACTGGAGTGGGGTGCCATTGCTTTCTCCGCTGTTTTATGTATAGTAGTGTGTAAATGTTTCTCCAACCTTCTAATTTATCCCTCCCTTATCCCCTTTCCTAGGAGGGCTTTGGTTGGGGCTTGCTGCCAGTATTTGTTTCTGGACACAGACTTTAAACTTTGAACTTTTCAAGTGAGAAAACAATGGAATTTTAGCAAAAATCCGATCGAGGGTTGTACAAAATAAATACATACATGAGAGTGGACTCCCATTTACATCACCTCCATCGTTTCTCTCTGCAACACGGGTGCACTTGGTCCAGAGGCAGGCAGCAGCAGGAAGATCGGCAATGGCATGCGTTTCAGACATCTTTGTATCCTCATATCAAATGCGCTACCCAGTGGTTGTTTCTTCCTCAAAATATTTGTTTTGGCTTCAGTTGCGAGGGTGCTGAGCGTTGCTGCATGATATCATCCTCCAATCTACCTTGCTCTCCTACTTCGCAACACACCTGCAGCCTGTGGAAGTCACCCACAGGGATCAGAAGCACTGGCGTGGTCAGCAAGCAATCAGTAAATACTATTCCTAAATCTCTTAGGTCAAGCCCGAAGCAAACTCACACAGAACACCAGAAAATGAATTTAATTTTAAATCGAAGTAGGGATCAGGAAATATAGCTTGGGATTTGGGAATGATCAAGTGTAGGATTCAGCTAAGGGGTTTCATCTCTCTAGAAAATATAAGGCAAACAGCCCGATGGCTGACCTATAGATCTTTGCTGTAGTTGGCATAATAAAATGACAGATCTGGTCATGCGTTGCTTTAATGGACCTTGTAACGACTTGACTGAATTGTTTAATTTAAAACACAGGCAAGTCAATTTGGGGTTCAATGACAGATTTTTTTTGGATGGATTTAAATTATTTTTGCATGAAATTGCTTTGTGATTCTAATAAGGATTGCTTTTTACTGAAATGATAGAATTGACAAGAACTCTGGGATTTAGAATTCTTTTTAGATGCTGCTACAGCTTTTCCTAATGGAATATAAATGTTGATAAAAGCAGCATATCCAAAAACATCAAGGTGTAATTTAAAAATTTATTTTTCCCATTTATTTTATACTACGTGTAATCAACTGGATGCACAAAATTGATTGTGGCCGAGCAATTTATTGTAGGCAATCTGTTAAAAATATCTTTAAGGATCAGATTGAAACATGTATATTATCAAGTAAGAAACGAATCGCCAGTCGATATCCGATGCAGGATGCAATGTATGAGAGAGAAAATTTTAAATATATTTGTGTAGAATACAAGATTAATACAAATTAAAAAAAAATAAAAATGAAGGGAAATGTAATCTATGCATATGTGCTGCTGCTGCTCCTACTGCTAAGTAACTTCAGTCGTGTCCGACTCTGTGTGATCCCATAGACGGCAGCCCACCAGGCTCTCCCATCCCTGGGATTCTCCAGGCAAGAACACTGGAGTGGGTTGCCATTTCCTTCTCCAAGGCATGAAAGTGAAAAGTGAAAATGAAGTTGCTCAGTCGTGTCCAACTCTTAGCGACCCCATGGACTGCAGCCCACCGGGCTCCTCCGCCCATGGGATTTTCCAGGCAAGAGTACTGGAATGGGGTGCCCTTGCGTTCTCCCATGCATATGTGAGCAGAGAGAATTCTTATTTTACAAAATGTCTACTCTGAATAAGTGGATAAACCTGCATATATAATTGAAGATAACTTTATAAATATTTTTAAAAGATATAGTTTTATGAGTATTTACTATTCTGCTAATTTGATTTTGAATTGTAAACCTAAAACTTACTGTTTGGGGTTTTTTATGTTTTATTATACTTTTTTAGGGCTTCCCAGGTGACACAGTGGTAAAGAATCTGTCTGCCCATGCAGGAGATGCAGGAAATGTGGGTTAAATCCCTGAGTTGGGAGGATCCCCTGGAAGAGAAATGGCAACCCACCCCAATATTCTTGCCTGGAAAATTCTGTGGACAGAGGAGCTGGTGGCCTAT
The DNA here is from genome assembly GCA_006410935.1 of Redunca redunca. Lineage (NCBI taxonomy): Eukaryota > Metazoa > Chordata > Mammalia > Artiodactyla > Bovidae > Redunca > Redunca redunca. The sequence continues at coordinate 419,662 of SJYQ01001837.1, read as the reverse complement.
AGTCCATGGGGTCACAAAGAGTCAGATATGACGGAACACACACGAAGGCATACCTTGCTAAAAAAGAAAACTTGTATATTTTAAGAATGTTTCTATGAGTACATTTAATTTGCTGAAAATAAAAATTAAAAAAATAAAGATCTTTATGTTCCAGTTAAGAAGTGTTCCATATCTGCATTATGCTTCTAGTATGTTAAGGAGAGAAAAAAAAATCAGCACTGTATGAATCTCTAAGGAGCAGCAGGGGAATAAATAGAATAGTTCTTGCTTACAAAAGAGTGCAGTGGCAGCTGCTTTGGACTCATAAATGAGATGTTTGAAAAGGGCATGAATAGGGCAGGAGAAAAAATACTTTGCTTAGCAACACACCTGTTTTTCTTCTTGTTATAGATTCTTGTGAGATGGATTTCTTCAATTAGGACTCATCTTGGTCTCGCCTCTTTCTCTCCTTCTCTTTGAGCTTTCTAACACAAACCTAAATACCAACATCAAAGGAATGTTGGATTTTGGAGATGTTAGTTTAAAGCCAGTGAGGAAGGCACCTGTGCTAGATGTGTAATTCTTACCCAGAGGGGTGAATGTAACAAAAGGCTCACTGTAATCAGTCTGACATAGTCCATTTACCTGCTTTTAAAATTATATACATTAAATATTACAAAATAGTTATGAAGCATGCTTTTAAGAACAAGAAGTTTTGTTTTAATTTCTGGATAAAATTTGTTGCTTTTTCCCAAATAGATACATCATTAGAGTTATGAATTAGATGAAAAAAGAAATGAATGCATGAGCTTTCAAAGTAGATTTTTTCTAAAATAAAAAATTTAATTTCAAGATTTCTTCCAAATCTGAGACTCTTAGATGTGCAGGTCCCTTCCTTTTGTGACTACTCCAGTTTGCTTATTTGTTTTGAGGTTTATCTTTTTTTTTTTCACATCTAAGGCAGGAGATGAAAAGACGTGGATTTGAACCCCGGGCTGGGAAGATCCACTGGAGAAAGAAATGTCTACCCAATCCAGTATTTTTGCCTGGAGAATTCCATGGACAGAGGAGCCTGGTGAGCCCCATCCAAGGGGTCACAAAGAGTCAGACATGAACAAACACACACAAGGAAGTGGGTAAATACAGCCTCTCCGAATCTGGGAAACATTGGCTGGCTAGATGGAATCATTGCCTAGGAAAGATGAAGCAGGTTTGTGGTCAGGTGGGAAGATTTGAAGCAGCAGTCAGAAAGAGATAATCCCTGTGTCTTAATACATCAAGGCAGCAGGCATCCCTGAAGTGTCAGGAAAGTAAGCTTCAGTTTTCAAACTTCAGCTGGCAATGACAGCTTTTATTTCTCTGAAGGAGAAGAGTTTCTGACAATGCTATTCATAATTAACTTACTTATCTTCATATGCTTGAGAATAAAACAATGTACATCCTTTACACCAAAGGAACTGAAGAACATTTTGTTGCACAGTTTTAGTAGGAATTGCTGGTAATCCACACCTGGAGGGACAGTGTTAGTACAAGGTGTATCCATTTCAAAAGCTGATGTGTAGGATTCCCTGGTGGTCCAGTGGTTAAGACTTCTTCCAATGTAAGGGGTATGGGTTCAATCCCTGATCAGGGAGCTGAAATCCCAAATGCCTCATGGCCAAAAATCCAAAACATAAAACTTAAGCAATGTTGTAACAAATTCAGGCTAATGTGTATCCTTGGCTTTCAGTGAGTTTTTTTTCCCAGGTGTTATGTGATTGATTTATATGTCAAAATTAAATTTCCAAGAACACACAGAGATTAAAAACAAGCAAACAAACAACTTTCCAATCTTTGGGGAGTCATATGTCCTCATAGTCAGTGTTTTTGTGCCTTAGATAGAAAATCTATTGGACAGTTTTGCCACAGCCCTAAGGAATGTGTCGGGCACCTCTGGGTCAGGTGTGCATACACGTTTTGCTGCTTGCCCTGAGGAGGCTTTTGGTTTAGTAGGCGAAACAGAAGTAAATGAGCAATTATGATACACAGTGATATATGGTGTATCATTGTGTACATAAGGATGATGGTAGTCTATAAAAGGCAACATGCAAGCCCGATTTGGTCTTCAGTAAAGATTCCTGGAGAATATGATCACTTGACTGAAAGGTGAATCCATGTGTGCAGGCAAAGCCAGGGAAGATATTCCAAGGATAAAGAACCGTGCATAAAGGGTCTGGATGTAAGAACAGTCAGCAGAGCCGTAGCTAGTTCAGAACGGCAAAAACAAAGAGCAAGGGATGGGGGGTGAGAGATGACGAGACTGCAGAGGCATCAGGAACCAAACCCAGAAAGTCCTGAAGGTCAAGGGTCTCCAGAGAGCAGTCTGACTGTACTTTTTGTTTGTTTGTTTATGATACATTTAAAAATGTTTTTGTTGTTGTTCAACCACTAATTCATATCTGACTCTTTGTGACCCCATGTACTGCAGCACACCAGGCTTCCCAGTCCTTCACTATCTCCTGGAGTTTGATCAGACTCATGTCCTTTGAGTTGGTGATGCCATCCAACCATCTCATCTTCTGTCACCCCCTTCTCCTCCTGCCCTCAATCTTTCCCAACATCAGGGTCTTTTCCAATGAGTTGGCTCTTCACATCAGGTGGTCAAAGTATTGGAGCTTCAGCATCAGTCCTTCCAATGAGTATTCAGGGTTGATTTCCTTTAGGATTTACTGGTTTGATCTTCTTGCTGTCCAAGGGACTCTCAGAAGTCTTCTCTAACACCACAGTTCAAAAGCATCAGTTCTTCAAAGTTTAGCCTTCTTTGCGGTCCACCTCTCAGATCTGTACATGACTGGAAATTTTTTTATTGGAGGATAATTGCTTTACAAACTTGAATTCATTTCTGCTGTACAACAACGTGAATCAGCCTTAAGCATATTACATATCTCCTCCCTCCCATCCCTTCCATTCTACCCCTCTAAGTAATCACAGAGCCCTGAGCTGAGCTCCCCTTGTTAGACAGCAGCTTCCCACTGGCTATCTAATTTACACGTGATGGGGTATCTCTGTTAATGCTACTCTCCCAGTTTGTCCTCCCCTTTCCTCCTCCCCTACCCTACCATGTCCACAAGTCTTTTCTCCACATCTTTGCCTCTATTCTCATCCTGCAAATAGGTTCATCAGAACCATTTTTTTAAATTCCATAGGTACTCATTAATATGTGATATTTGTTTTTCTAATTTACCTCACTCTGTTTAACAGGAAGTGATTAAGTGACTTTGAAGTGGAAAGGTCGTAGATACAAAAACCAAAGACATTTCAAATGCAAATGTCCAAACTGAAGTCGCCTCCTCTTTCCCAGTCTACTATCACAAAGTCCTTTGGGAGTTTGTCCTTTCATTTGCCCACATCTTATCTTTGCTTCTTTCTCTCATGGTCTACATCCAATATTAGGAAGTCTCACTGGCTCAGCCTACAACCATTTCTCTTTTTATAAATTTCACTTTTATTGAAGTACAGTTGATATGCAATGCTGTGCCAATCTCTGCTGTACAGCAAAGTGACTCAGTTTTACACATATATAATTTTTTTTCAATATTCTTTTCCATTATGGATATAGCTCACTGTGCTGCACAGTAGGACCTTGCTATTTATCCATTCTAAATGTAATGTTTGCATCTAATAGCTCAGACTCTCAGTTCATCCCTCTTTTCCCCCCTTTCCCCTTGGCAACAACAAGTCTGATCATATACCTGGACAAAAGTATAATTCAGAAAGATACATGCACCCCTATGTTTGTCGCAGCCATATTCATAAAAGCCAAGACAGGGAAGCAACCTACATATCCATCAACGGATGAAAAGATAAAGAAGACATGGTACATATACACAATGGGATACCATTTGCCCATAAAAAAAGAATAAAACAATGCCATTTGTAGTAACATAGATGCAACCAGAGATTACATCTAAGTGAAGTAAATCAGAAAAGGTATGATGTCACTTTTATGTGGAATCTAAGATATGACACAAATAAACCCTTCTATGAAAGAGAAAGGCTCACAGACATAGAGACCAAACACTACTCTTAATCTCCATAAGCTATACCCCCGAAGCTTTCCTCTACCACCACGTTCTTAGACATTGTAAAGAACTCCAAGTTCATTTTTTTATCATTGACTTCTCCTACCACTCTGACCTTGTGTTGCCCAATTCATTTCAATATTTAATTATTTCTTATCAGTTCCTGAAGAGGCGTGTTAAAAACTACCATTATAATTATGGATTTGCCTGGCTCTTTCCTTAGTTCTTTTTAGCTTTATAAGTTTTGAGGACATGCTATTAAATATGTGTGTATATATATATATAGACAATACTTTAGTAGTTCATTACCTTTCTAAAATATCCCTATTTCTAGTGTGACTTTTTCATTTAAATGTACTTCGTCTGTTATTGGGACTTCCCAGTTTGTGCTACTGGTAAAGAACCCACTTGCCAATGCAGGAGACATAAGAGACACAGATTCAATCGCTGGTTTGGGAAGATCCCCTGGAGGAAGGCATGGCAACCCACTCCAATATTCTTGCCTGGAGAATCCCATGGACAGAGGAGCCTGGCAGCTTACAATCAAGAGGGTCACACAGAGTCGAACAGGACTGAAGTGACTCAGCATGGATACATCTGTTATTATACCAGCTTTCCTTGGTTATTTTTTCATAGTGTACCAACTTTTAGGAAGACAAAACAACAACAACAGCAAAAACAAAAACACCTCTTAGATAGTTCAAGAAAGATATTTAATAAGGGGAATTGGTTTCATAGGTTTTCTGTGTGTTCTACTCTTTTTGTACCCAACTATTTGCGACTCCAAGGACTGTAGCTCACCAGGCTCCTCTGTCCATGGAATTTTTAGGCAAGAATACTGGAGTGGGTTGTCATTTCCTTCTTCAGCATAGGTTGAGAGAGTTCATATATATGCTAAAAGAAATACTGTTGTAATCCAGAAATGACAACTGTAGAAAGCAACTAAAATTCTTAGCCGGGAAACAAAAGAAAAAAGCTGAAATGAAAGGAAGAGCCCTGTAGAGATGCTGCTAAAAGCCAGGGTGGGGGTGGGTGAGTGAAGGGGAATGTGGTGCCACTCAATGCAAGGAGGAGCACACAGAGGTACTGTGTCTCAGACCCAGGGTATCTCTCTCAGCTCCTTGTCCACTATGGGCTCCAATGTGGCTGGTTCTGGGAGAGTCTCTGGAAGCCGGTGGCTTTGACCTGTCACTCTGCGGACCATTGTTGGTGGTCACTGTTAATGCAAACAGGAATATGGGAAGTCATCCCCTTTCGCCTTTTTTTGGCCTCACACATTCTCTCTAGTGACACTTCCTGGCACAACTAATAGAAATCCATCTAACGGTCTGGAAATGTAGTTTGCAGGATCCCAGGTCTGGGATTATAGAGTACAAGTAGAGAGGGATTTTTTAGAACTGAGAGATGACAGGTAAGTAACCAGAAAATAGGATATACCCTTTTCTGCTTTTACTTTAACCTCTCTATATTCTTACATTTTAAAAGTATCTCTTTTAAGCAGCATATAGCTGCATTAAAAAAAAGAAAAAAAACACCTGAGCCTGACAGTCTTTATTTTCGGCTGCTCTGAGTCTTTCTTGCTCTGTGGTGGGCTTTCTCTAATTGTGGTGAACAGGGCTGCTCTCCTGTGGCAGTTCACAGGCTTCTCACCATGCTGGCTTCTCACAGGCTCTAGGGTGCATGGGCTTCTGTAGTTGGGGTGTGCACAGGCTCAGCTGCCATGGGGCACGTAGAATATTCCTGGAGAAGGGATTGAATCCATGTCCTCTGTGTTGGCAGGTGGATTTTTAACCACCAGAACACCAGGGAAGCCCCGATTTTTGTTTTTAAATTAGAGAATTTGATTTATATTTAGTCTAGGTCATATGTGATTATTATTACATTAATTACTAACACATTTGGGTCTAGACCTACCACATTGCTACTTGCTTTTTGTTTGTCCTGCTTTGTCTCTTTAGCTCTTCGTTACTGATATTCTGAATTAACGATACTTTTAAAAATTATTTGGCTTCCCAGGTGGTGCAATGGTCAAGAATCCATTTGCCAATGCGGGAGACGCAGGTGACATGGTTCGATCCCTGGGTTGGGAAGATCTCCCGGAGAGGGAAATGGCAACTCACTGCAGTGTTCTTGCCTGGGAACTTCCATGGTGGGCTGGTGGGCTATAGTCTGTGGGGTCTCAAAGAGTTGGATGGATGCTAGAGCATGTTTTTCCTTCAATCAGTTGGAAGTCACACATCCTTTCATTCTTTTAGTGGCTCTTCCTTTTCCCACTTCTAGCAGGGGCATTTAGCAGCTCTCATGCACCACTTCCCTGACAGCTCAGCTGGTATCAGTGGGCTTCTCTGATAGCTCAGTTGGTAAAGACTCTCCCTGCAGTGCAGGAGACCCCAGTTTGATTCCTGAGTTGGGAAGATCCACTGGAGAAGGGATAGGCTACCTACTCCAGTATTCTTGGGCTTCCCTTGTGGCTCAGCTGGTAAAGAATTCACCTGTAATGCAGGAGACCTGGGTTCGATCCCTGAGTTGGGAAGATCCCCTGGAGAAGGGAAAGGCTACCCACTTCAGTATTCTGGCCTAGAGAATTCCATGAACTGTATAGTCCATGGGGTTGCAAAGAGTCAGACACGAGTGAGTGACTTTCACTTCACTTCACTTCACATGCACCACTGGCTGTCAACTCCAGTTTTGTCTCTTTAGTCATCTGCGTCTATTGAAAGCTCCACTTAGTATTTCAGCCTTGCAGAAATCTTTTGCTAAATACATATAAACCCCCAAGGGAAAGTGGCTCTTGACTTTCTTTTTTTTAATCCTGCTTTTCTAGTTCTAGTTCTGAATTACCTAATCTATCACAACAGAAAGTAGAACCTTTTACAGTCAGTTCTCCCTAGAGAATAATACAAGCCAGATTGCATCACTGCTCACTGCTCACAGTCTTTGGATGGGTCCTTATGTGTTCAGAGGAGAAGTCTGAGGTCCAGTGGCCCCTCCCCTCCCCCATTTCCCTTGTGACGTTATCACCTCCTACTCAGCTGCACCAGTTTCTATGCTGCTTCTCGAACCTGGCACACTTGTCCTCAACTCTGACCATTTACATTTTCTATTCTTTTTGTATGGAATAGGATACTTTTCTATTTGATAGCTGCTTGTCTTGCTCCTCCCTCTCCTCACATAACTTGCTGAAATATTACTTCCCCAGTAAATCTTATCTAGTGATCACAGGGAAGAATTAAACTCTGCAGGCATTATTTTCTTTTGATTCATTTTCCTCCTTAGAAATGGCTACCTTATCATATATTTTATAATTTGCTATTATTACTACTTTCTATCTGTTTCCTTTCATTATAGTGTACATTCCAATATGACAATGAATTTTTAAGTTATTATTGTTCACCATGTAGCTCCAGTATCTGGAATAGTGCCTGGCACACGGTATATGCTTAATGAATGTGTTTTGAATGGTGGAACAAGTAATGAGGTTATCAGTAAGAGTCTGGGGTTTAGATCTGAAAACTATTAAGCAACATTGATTAATTACATGTTGATGACAATTTTGAGGAGCCCAGGAGGATGACAAGTTTTCTGACCCAGGGAACTACCTCTTTTCCTTTGAACAAACAGGCTCCTTGTTTACCAGGCAGCATTTAATGTCTTTTTCTTCTCTGGCTCCATTTGACTTCGTGGATATCTCATCTCACTGTTTACCCCAAAGGCAATAACTATATTAACGATGCTCTCCAGGATGTTGCCAATGATGTCAAAGGCCAATGTATATCCTGTGGGCTATTGAATTCAGGTAGAATTTCCTTAGTGTCAATTAAATGACTGAAATGATAAGTGCTACTGATGTTAAAAGGAGGAAAAGCTTTCTATAGTTTGAGAGCTTGAGAAAGGCTGTAGAAAAGAAGTAGTCTTTCATATGCTCACTAACATTTGAGTAGGACGTGGCTATTTAAAAGATGTCTTTCAGGACAGATAGGGCATGGAATGAGCCTATTGTGGAGGTAGACATGGGGTACATAGAATGGATTTTGGAAGAACGTGGAGGAGTTGGGGTGGGGCAGAGGATGAACAGAGATGTGGAAATGCAAATCTTTCAGTTGTTTTCAAGAAAGAATGTATTCATCTAACGTGAACATAATTTACAACCACACAGAATGTTTATTTAAAATCGGAAAATGAAGCTGGAGAAAATCTAATAGATACATGGTTAATTCAGTTCCTTTCAATATCCAGGCAGTTTTGAAAAAATATAGGATGTGCCATTTGATTTCATTTTCTTATTTTTTATTTTGAATAGATTCAGCTGATACCATATTCTTCACATTAGATTAATATGTCATTTAAAAAAGAGATTCAGTTTTAGTTCTTTGACTTTGACATTCTCTATAGAGTCTTTTTGTAAGAAAGGAAACAAATAGGGATGAACATTCTCGAGAAATGTGGGTCTGCAGATCCGGGGTCACAAACCATTTGGTGTGACCAAACAAACAAAAAAAGAGTGAAAATAAAGGTGGGTCTGCAGATCCTGAGTCACAAACTATTTGATGTGACCCCCCCCCCCAAAAAAAAACCAAACAAAAAAAGAGAGTGAAAAGTAAAATGCAGACTATGCAGAGACGAGAGTCAATTGAACAGTAAAAATGTCTCATGAACTGTTAACTGTCTCTGGAGTATTAATGGAGATCAGTTTGGCTTTCTGAACAACCAAATCAGTCAGATCAGCCAGACTCACTAACCTGGCTCTGGCCAGAGTCTCTGTTTGGATTTTGGGTTTGGGGCTTTCTCAGGTAACTAAGGAAATGGCAACCCACTCCAGTGTTCTTGCCTGGAGAATCCCAAAGACAGAGGAGCCTAGTGGGCTGCTGTCTATGGGGTCGCACAGAGTTGGACACGATTGAAGCGACTTAGCAGCAGCAGCAGCAGCAGGTAACTTAATGTAGCAAGAGGCACCCAATGACTGACTTTGCCTCTTACATGTCAACAACCTTGGGCAAGTCCACTGACCTCTTTGTGTTCCGGTTTCCTCATGTAAAATATCAAAGTATTGAAGCACATGCTTTCTATGACCCCTTTTACTCTCACACTATCTCCTTCCTCAGACTGTCCCCGGAACCTGTCCCTGATCCGGGCCTTGGCTGCCTGCTCCAGATGACGCCTGGGACAGATTCAGGACTGTTTTACTACCAGCCCAGGGTTTACAGGAGGACTTCCTTCCTGAAACAAGTCAACTTGATGTACCTGTATGCACTTCTAGGAAGAAAACTAAGCTAAGATACTGATCCTATAAAGTGCCACTGCAGGTTCTCTTCAACTGGGTGTTACATTTGAGGGAAAAATGTGTTATTTAAGCAAGTTTCTGCTGCCACATATTCTTCTATTGCCCAAGGAAAGATGAAGAGCTGGGCTAGTCCCTGTCTTAGTGAGGAGGGGGAAGTTCTGTCTGCTTTGTGGAAACACGTGTCTGGATTTAGTTTCTGCAATTATCCTAGTGTCTGTAAATGCAGACTCTTTCCCTTCAAGCTGTTTCCTATTTCAATGTGGACTGTTATTTATATGAAGTGACAAAGACAAAACTCAGCAGGACTGAAGCCTTTCATGAATTTATCATTTTATTGAGTGCCTTAGATTAGAGTTGTTAGTTATATAACAATGTCCACTAATGCATTTTTAGGTAATTGGTTTGCATGAGGGTCTATATTATTTATCAATATAGAGTAAATAATTTACATTTATGGGTTTTGTTTGTTTGCATGAAGGAGCTTAGTGAAGTGGAAAAAGCATAGACTTTTGTGACTGACTTGGCTTCAAATTTTACCTCCTCCACTTTCTAAGTGTATGGCTTAGAAATTGTTGCAAAGCCACCCTAAGACTTGATTTTCTATTAAATGGGTGTAATCAAACCCAACACAAAGTTGCTCTGCAGACAAATGATGAAGGTCAAGTTCACAGCATAGTTTCTGAGACAGAGTAGATTCTAAAAAATAATTGTTAAATGAATGAAGTTAGCTCCCTTCCTCTTTTGTTTATTCCCCAACCTTTATAGTTGCTGAAACTTGTGAAAAATAATATATTACAGCAGTAGCAGGTATGAATGATCAAAACAAAATCCTTTCCTTCAAGGGACTCCCACATGATCAAAGTGAGGTAAACAGAGGTGTTGTCCTTGAAAAGATAACAAGTGTGCTTTCTAAGTGTCTTTATTTTTTTTTTAATCAGTGTTTACATACACTCTCCCTTATGTGGATGCAGGATGAAGCATGTGCTAAGGCAAATTTAGTAATCTGAGATTAAGAATAAATAGGAGGAAAACCTTTGAACTTAATGTCTTAATCTAATATTAAAGACTTAATAGATATGAGAAAACTGAGTCATAAAGTTTAACTACCAAGAAGTGACCCCCACAAGAGACTGAGCCAGACCTGCTTTTGAGGTGTTTGAGTGTCTCCTGTGGAGGCAAGGGTCAGCAGTGGCCTGCAGCAGGACAGGGGCTCTGGCTGCAGCAGACCTGGGAGGCATGGCATGTGGCATAAGCCCTCTTGGAGGAGGTCACCATTAACCCCACTGAGCAGACCACACACAAACTGGAGAACAATTATATCAAAGAAGTTCTCGCACTGTTGCAAAAGCCCTAGGGCACACAACAGATTTCCCAACCTGGGGATCTGGCAAAGGGACTGAGAACCCCAAGGGAATTTGACTTTGAAGGCCAGTGGGATTTGATTACAGAACTTCCACAGGACTGGGAAAACAGAGACTCTGGAAGGCACAAACAAAGCCTTGTGTGCAGCAGGACCCAGGAGAAGAGAGCAGTGACCCCTCAAGAGACTGAGCAAGACTTACCTGTGGGTGTCCAGGAGTCTCCACCAGAGGCATGGGTGGACAGTGGCCTACCACAGGGTCAGGGCACTGACTGCAACAGTCCCTGGAGCAGCAGCCTGCTGCATAAGTCCTTTTGAAGGAGGTTGTCATTACCACCATTACCCTTATATTTGGCCTCAGGCCAAACTACAGGAAGGGAACACAACCCACCCATAAATAAAAATTGGATTAAAGATTTACTGAGCATGGCCCTCCCAACACAGCAAGACCCAGTTTTCCTCATAGACAGTCCCTCCCGGCAAAACTACCCCCGAGAAGAAGAAATGCAAAAAGGTTACCTGAGGAGGCCTTACAAATAACTGAGAAAAGAAGAGAAGCAAAAGAGCAAAGGAGAAAAGGAAAGAGATATCCATCTGAATGCAGACTTCCAAAGAACAGCAAGAAGAGATATGAAAGCCTTCCTCAGTGATCAGTGAAAAGAAATAGAGGAAAATAATAGAATGGGAAAGACTAGAGATCTCTTTAAGAAAATTACAGATACCAAGGGAACTTTTCATGCAAAGATGGGCACAATAAAAGATAGAAATGGTATGGACCTAAAAGAAGCAGAAGTTATTAAAAAGAGTTGGCAAGAATACACTGAAAAACTACACAAACAATTATCTTAATGGCCCAGACAACTACGATGGTGAGATCACTCACCTAGAGCCAGACATCCTGGAATGTGAAGTCAAATGGGCCTTAGGAAGAAAGACTATGAACAAAGCTAGGGACTGGAATGCAAAAGTAGGAAGTCAAGAAACACCTGGAGTAACAGGCAAATTTGGCCTTGGAATGCAGAATGAAGTAGGCAAAGACTAATAGAGTTTTGCCAAGAAAATGCACTGGCCATAGCAAACACCCTCTTCCGACAACACAAGAGAAGACTCAACACATGGACATCACCAGATGGTCAACACTGAAATCAGATTGATTATATTCTTTGCAGCCAAAGATGGAGAAGCTCTATACAGTCAACAAAAACAAGACCAGGAGTTGACTGTGGCTCAGATCATGAACTCCTTATTACCAAAATCAGACTGATGTTGAAGAAAACAGGGAAAACCGCTAGACCATTCAGGTATGACCTCAATCAAATCCCTTATGATTATACAGTGGAAGTGAGAAATAGATTTAAGGGCCTAGATCTGATAGATAGAGTGCCTGATGAACTATGGAATGAGGTTTGTGACATTGTACAGGAGACAGGGATCAAGACCATCCCCATGGAAAAGAAATGCAAAAAGAAGAAAAAAAAAAAAGCAAAATGGGTGTCTGGGGAGGCCTTGCAAATAGCTGTGAAAAGAAGAGAGGCAAAAAGGGAAGGAGAAAAGGAAAGATATAAGCATGTGAATGCAGAGTTCCAAAGAATAGCAAGAAGAGATAAGAAAGCCTTCTTCAGTGATCAACGCAAAGAAATAGAGGAAAACAACAGAATGGGAAAGACTAGAGATCTCCTCAAGAAAATTAGAGGTAACTGAGGGAACATTTCATGCAAAGGTGGGCTCGATAAAGGACAGAAATGGTATGGACCTAACAGGAGCAGAAGATATTAAGAAGAGGAAGCAAGAATACACAGAAGAACTGTACAAAAAAGATCTTCACAACCCAGATAATCACGATAGTGTGATCACTCATCTAGAACCAGACATCCTGGAATGTGAAGTCAAGTGGGCCTTAGGAAGCATCACTACGAACAAAGCTTGTGGAGGTGATGGAATTTCAGTTGAGCTCTTTCAAATCCTGAAAGATGATGCTGTGAAAGTGCTGCACTCAATATGCCAGCAAATTTGGAAAACTCAGCAGTGGCCACAGGACTGGAAAAGGTCAGTTTTCATTCCAATCCCAAAGACAGGCAATGTCAAAGAATGCTCAAACGACCGCACAATTGCACTCATCTCACATGCTAGTAAAGTAATGCACAAAATTCTCCAAGCCAGGCTTCAGCAATTCGTGAACCGTGAACTTCCATAGGTTTAAGTTGGTTTTAGAAAAGGCAGAGGAGACAGAGATCAAATTGCCAACATCCACTGGATCATGGAAAAAGGAAGAGATTTTTGACTCTGCCAAAACCTTTGACTGTGTGGGTCACAATAAACTGTGGAAAATTCTGAAAGAAATGGGAATACTAGATCACCTGACCTGCCTCTTGAGAAATCTGTATACAGGTCTGGAAGCAAAAGTTAGATCTGGACATGGAACAACAGACTGCTTCCAAATAAAAAAAGGAGTACGTCAAGGCTGTATGTTGTCACCCTGCTTATTTAACTTATATGCAGAGTACATCATGAGAAATGCTGGACTGGAAGAAACACAAGCTGGAATCAAGATTGCCGGAAGAAATATCAATAACCTCAGATATGCAGATGATACCACCATTATGGCAGAAAGTGAAGAGGAACTAAAAAGCCTCTTGATGAAAGTGAAAGAGGAGAGTGAAAAAGCCGGCTTAAAGCTCAACATTCAGAAAACTAAGATCATGGCATCCGGTCCCATCACTTCATGGGAAATAGATGGGGAAACAGTGGAAACAGGGGCAGACTTTATTTTGGGGGGCTCCAAAATCACTGCAGATGGTGACTGTAGTCATGAAATTAAAAGACACTTACTCCTTGGGAGAAAAGTTATGACCAAGCTAGACAGCATATTCAAAAGCAGAGACATTACTTTGCCGACTAAGGTCTATCTAGTCAAGGCTATGGTTTTTCCTATGGTCATGTATGGATGTGAGAGTTGGACTGTGAAGAAGGCTGAGTGCCAAAGAATTGATTCTTTTGAACTGTGGTGTTGGAGAAGACTCTTGAGAGTCCCTTGGACTGCAACGAGATCCAACCAGTCCATTCTAAAGAAGATCAGCCCTGGGATTTCTTTGGAAGGAATGATGGTAAAGCTGAAACTCCAGTACTTTGGCCACCTCATGCAAAGAGTTGACTCATTGCAAAAGACTCTGATGCTGGGAGGGATTAGGGGCAGGAGGAGAAGGGGATGACAGGATGAGATGTCAGATGGCATCACTGACTCGAAGGACGTGAGTCTGAGTGAACTCTGGGAGTTGGTGATGGACAGGGAGGCCTGGTGTGCTGCGATTCATGGGGTTGCAAAGAGTCAGACATGGCTGAGTGACTGAAGTGAACTGAACTGAACTAAAGTAATAATGATATTTATTAATTTAAAGGGAGGAAGTTCTTAAGATTCATTACTCAAATCTATTGCCTTTTTTCATTTTGGGGGCTCTAAAATCACTTCAGACAGTGACTGCAGCCACAAAATTAAAGACATTTGCTCCTTAGAAGAAAAGCAATGATAAACCTAGGTTGCATATTAAAAAGTAGAGACATCACTTTGTCAGTGAAGGTCTATATAGTCAAATCTGTCCTTTTTCCAGTAGTCATGTATGGATATGAGAGTTGGACCATAAAGAAGGTTGAGTGCTGAAGAACTGGTGCATTCTAGTTGTGGTGGTGGAGAAGACTCTTGAGAGTAACTTGGACTGCAAGGAGATCAAACCAGTCACTCCTAAAGGAAATCAACCCTGAATATTCTTTGGAAGGACTGATGCAGAAGCTGAAGTTCCAATAGTTTGACTACCTTATGTGAAGAGGTGACTCTTTGGAAAAGATCCTGATTCTGGGAAAGATTGAGGGCAGGAGGAGAAGGGAAAAACAGAGGATAGGATGGTCGGATGGCTTTACTGACTCAATGGACATGAATTTGAGCCAACTCCAGGGGATAGTGAAGGACAGGAAAGCCTGGAATGCTGAAATCTATGGGGTCAATAGATTTGGAGATGTTTCAGCACTGAACAACAACAATGTTGCCCCTTTCTTCTATCCCGTCTTCCTGATAATATCATGAATACATCAATTAAACACATATCTCAATGACACGAAGAGGCTGCCCCACAAGTCACGTCACATGTACAATGCCCATAATAATGAGAGTAAACAGGTGGCAAAGCTGGAAACATCAGACTTTAGAAGGTCAGATTGCTATTTAGTTTGAGAACTCTGCAGCTTCCCCTCATCTGGTTGAGAAATTGACATGGTTTTACTTATCTTGAGTAGACAGCCCCAAATAGTAGAAGCAAACAAGCAACCAAACAAAAAGACTGTGGCTTGAGACAGACCGGGTTTTAGATTCTTTCAGCCTTGTGATCCTTGGTGAGGGACTAATCATCTCTGAGACTCGGTTTCATTTTATGCAAAATGAATCTGTAATGTTTGTGTCATTATATGAAATAAGGTATCAAGCATGTGGAAAGTAAAAGGTGCTCCTTGCATGGTGGTTCCTCATGTTTCCTTAGGACAGGGCATTGAAAAGGTGCTTCCTGAATATTTCTGCTTTCAATCAGAATATTTAACTCTTGGGATGAGTATGAGGATATACTTGCTGACAAGTATAAAACTGTAACAACAACAACATAAAACACAAAACCTGATACGCTAAAAGGATCAGTAACTTTTGGTTTCCTTTCGCTCTCACCTGTAAAGTAAGAGCTTTGGACTAAATGGCCTTCAAGGTCTCTATTGGTTCTTAAAATTCTACAGTTTGGTAGATTTTGATGCTCTTCATTAGAAAGTGTACTTTTGTGTGCTCTTTTTTATAGAAAACATCCAGTTTCAAAAGGGCACTCTGTCTGGCTGTACATCAAATAGGAGCTCCAAATCCTCCATAAAAATGGATTTTTCTGTTAAAAAAAGAAACAACCAACAATAGCAACCCTTCTTCCCTTATTCTTCTCCTAAAAGCAAAGAATAAGAAAAAGTTGAGAGAAAAATGAATGGACAGTGAACTCTATAAAGACATTGAAGTAGAGGCAGAAAGAAGATTGAGCAATAATTGCAATAGTGGATAGAACCTAAGGAGAACATGTTAGCAAAATCCTGCTTGTAGGCAGAACAGAAGTGCCTTAGATGTGCATGAATGGCCTGAAAGCAAGAGGGCAGTGGATGTCAGCATGGTAGAGGTAAGGAAAGAATGGTCAAAGAAAGGCAGAAATTCAAGAAAAATAGGAGCTTTCTGATAAAAAGAAGAATTAAAAAAAAAAACAAAACACAATAGCAACTAACCAACCAACCAACAACCTCAAACTAAATGAAAAGTGAAATGCAAGTGGGTAATGGCTAAATGTTTTTCTACTTAGCCTGCATGTGTTAAATTTGGTTCTATATTTTTTAATTGAAGTATAGTTGATTTATAATGCTGCATTAGTTTCTGGTATAGGACAGAGTGATTCAGTTATACATATATACGTATCTATTCTTTTTCAGATTTTTTCCCCTTATAGATTGTTACAGAATGCTGAGTATTGTTCCCTGTGCTACAGGGGATCCTTTTTGGTTATGTATTTTATGTATAGCTGTGTATATTTGTTTATACCAAACTCCTAATTTATCCCTACCCACTTTTCCCCTTTGGTAACTATAGGTTTGTTTTCTATGTCTGAGGGTCTATTTCTGTTTTATAAATAATTTATATCACTTGGGGATAGGTTGATTTCCCTGGCGGCTCAGATGGTAAAGAATCTGCCTGAAGTGCAGGAGATCAAGGTTAGATCCTTGGGTAGGGAAGATCCCTTGGAGAAGGGAATGGTTACCCACCCCAGTAATCTTGCCTGGAGAATCCTATGGACAGAGGAGCCTGGCAGGCAACAGCCTGTGGGGTTGCAAAGAATCGGACATACCTGAATGACTAGGCACACACACACACACGTACCATTATTTTTAGATTCCACATGTAAGCAACCTCATAGATTTATCTTTCTCTGTCTGACTTATTTCACTTAGTATGATAATCTCTAGGTGTATCCATGCTGCTGCAAAATGGCATCATTTCATTTTTATTTTTATGGCTGAGTAATATTCCACTGTGCACATGCACCACAACTTTATCCATTCGTCTCTTCATAGACATTTACATTGTTTTCACATTTTACATTATTTACATGTAAATAGTGTTGCTGAGAACATCGGGGTGTATGTATCTTTTTAAATAATGGTTTTCTTCAGATTTTTGACCAGGAGTGGGATTGTAGGATCATATGTTATCTCTAATTTTAGTTTTTTTTTTTTTTTTAAAGAAACCTCCTTACTGTTCTTTATAGGGGCTGCACCGATTTATATTCCCACCAACAGTGTAGCAAGGTTTCTTTCTCCGCACCTTCTTCAGCATCTTACTTGTCGACTTTTTGATGATGTTCTTCCTGACTGCTGTGAGATGATAACTCATTGTTTTATTTATTATTGATGTAGTTTTCCTATGATTTAACCACTGATGACCTAGCCTCTTCATGAGAACATCATCATAAGCCTGGTTTACCTCTGACTTGTCTCAAAACAGTGTATGAAATGCAGAAGCAGGGATGATGGAAGGAAAAGTGTAATTGATAAAACTAAAATGAGACAGTGAAGATTTTGGTGGAGGTCAAGTTAAAGCATAAATTTGGTGGAGCTAAGTTAAGGCACTGTGATAATAATAGTTTTTAGGAAGGAAAGCAATTCCAAACAAATTTGTTTGGAATTTTATTTTATTTTATTTTTTTAATTTTTATTTTTACTTTATTTTACTTTACAATGCTGTACTGGTTTTGCCATACATTGACATGAATCCACCACGGGTGTACTTGCTTTCCCAAACATAAACCCCCTTCCTACCTCCTTCCCCATAACATCTCTCTGGGTCATCCCAGTGCACCAGCCCCAAGCATCCTGTATCCTGCATCGGACATAGACTGGCGATTCGTTTCTTACATGATAGTATACATATTTCAATGCCATTCTCCCAAACCATCCCATCCTCTCCCTCTCCCTCAGAGTCCAAAAGTCCGCTCTACACATCTGTGTCTCTTTTGCTGTCTCACATACAGGGTCATCGGAATTTTAGAAGACAAATTATATTAAAGAACAGATAAATAACTTTCTCAGGATAGCATCTCTACAATAAAATGTTATACCACTTGAGAAAAAGTGCAAACATCATGCTTATGGGTTCTCTAAAAACAAATTTAAATCCAGCCATATGTTAAATGATAAAATTAAAATGAAATTTTGACCCAAATAGTTTTCTAATTTACTGGGCACTTTATAAAGTAGGGATTTGATAGCAACATGCTACTCCTTTCAGATTGATGGGGAAAAAAAAAATTCTTTCAATTATTTGCATCTCCCATGCAACTCCAAGACTGCAGATTTGTTCCTTGCCCTTAATGTGATAAACATATCTATTTCTTTCCAGAATTGCCCCTCCAGAATTCATTCCCACTTGTTTTGAATCCGGTTATCAGATTCTACTTAATGTGTGATGTTCTGGACAGAACTCATCATTTTTGGTGGGAGTCTACAATCCTAGTCCTCAGGTTGTACTTCACGAAGATTAATTTGGCAACTTTGCTTAGGATGGACTAGTTTCTGCAAATTTTTACAACACTGTGAATGTCTATAACATCAAATTTTCATTCCAAGAGTTTGGTTTCTTGTTTGGGGGACTCATATTTGGCTCCCCTTCTCTTTAATCTTTAGAAAAAAATCTGCTCTTGGCTTCAGGCTGTCTTGATGCACTGAAGCATGGACAAACTGAGATCTCAGAGGCGAACATCACTCACCCACCCCTTGGGCTTGGGTAGCAGTCGCTATTCTAACACCAATTGCTGAGACCACTCAGTATTCTGGACAATCAGCGGCCTAAACATGTGAGAAAAAATGAGGAGGGGTGAGAAGAAAATAAATATGGGATGAGTGACAGAGAAAGGAAAGGATGAGAGAAGAGAATAGCAATTAATCGGTCAATTGCAACTATCACTTTCCCATTTACCCAAATATTTCTATGATTACGTGATTTTTTTTTTGCCTGAAAATGATGGCATTGCCTATAAAAAATTTCATACATTCTTTCTTAAAAAAAAAAAACTTTAAAACCAGATTTTTCTTAACTGTTTAAAGCTTGCTTAAAGCCTTTTTTGCTTGTGTGCTCAGTCACTTCAGTTACGTTCGATTCATTGCAACCCTATGGACTGTAGCTTGCCGGAATGTAGCCTGTCTATGGGATTTTCCAGGCAAGAATTTGAGAGTGGGTTGCCATGCCATCCCCCAAGGGATCTTGCCAACTCAGGGATCAAACCCACGTCTCCTGCATTGCAGTTGGATTCTTTACCGTCTAAGCCACTGGGGAATCCCACAACTTTTAAGGTGTATTTTAAAACGTTAAATTGAAAGGTAGAAGGAGAAGAGGACAACAGAGGATGAGATGGTTGGGTGGCATCACCAGTTCAATGTACATGAACTTGGTGAACTTGGGCAAACTCCAGGAGATGGTGAAGGACAGGGAAGCCTGGCATGCTGCAGTCCATGGGGTTGCAAAGAGTTGGACACGAACTGGTGAATGAACAACAACAACAGAAATTAAAAAAAAAAAAAGAACTATGAATGCAAAGCAGTTGGACAACAGCAACACTTTTATTATAATAGCGTTTGCTCAATTACTTCTTCAAATCTTCTTTCAAATCTCAGCCCAAGCATCCTTAGAGATGCGTCTTCGAGTGCCTCAGTGAGGACAGATTTCACAAAAGCACAGATCTTCCTCTGGCTTTTGCACAGGTGTCATTGAACAATTTACAGATTATTTTCATTAATATTAATCTCCTTCCCTACAACCGTGAACCTCCCAATGGCAAGGTCTGTCTTTATTTATTTATTTATTTTCTAAATCACTGTCGTATACCCTGCACCCAGTGCCTGGCATACATTGGGTGCTCAATGACCATTTAATGAAATAAAGAAATTTATGATTAGTATACTAGACCACTGAAGGATATCAGAGAAAATCTACTTGCTGAATTTCAGCAAAAAACTTTTGATAGGTGAGATGGTGAGATGGAAAAATATAATTATTTACTATAATAACATATTTATTCCACTTGTAGATTTTGAGTTTTTTTTTCAGCTATGCTTACTAACAAACCTAGAATGAAAACAAACTGAATTTATAACCAGAATTGCTGAATTGTAAAATGTCAAATCAAATTTTCTAAAAGGATAAAACATTTTCAATCATATTTCTGTCACTGAAAGCTATCATGAATGGTCAATTTATACTGTTAAAAAAGATAGTTATTTTTAAAACATTGTTTTATATTCATTCATGTTTTCTTTCTTGTGTGTATATATACATATTAAAACACATATAGCATATTAAAATACAAGCATATGTGTCTGTAAGTCACACTCATAGAGCAGCTTTATTATCTGCCCACTCTCTCTTTAAATCTGTTTTGTGAGCCATGTTTTTCTCTACCTTGGATGGAATTTCATCCAGAGTCTGTAGTTTTATGGTAGCTCTTTATGTAATAGAAACATCTTGATCAGTTCTAATCTCAACAGACAGATTTTCGTGACTAAACCATCCAGTTCGGTGCCAATAAAGACTGTTTTGAACTGAGAGTCTCCCTCTCCTGTTTTCGGGGGGCTTCAGCTAGAAACCTGAGAGGGAGATGGTTCCATGGTGGCCCCTTTGTCACATCCTATCTTGCCTTTCTCATCAACCAACTCTCCTCCAAAGCCAAGGAGCCTCCTCTGGATCCTTCACGATTGGCTGGGAAAAGGGAGTCTGTCACTATTTGCATTGAATGAGGAAAGAGAAGTGGAATCCCAGGAAATTCTTCCTTAACTGTGACTGCTACGTTCTGGCATTTATGCTTTCTGGGCTGAAGGGCGGTCCAAGTTATTCCTGTTCTCTCGTGATTTTATGGGCTTCTGAGAGACTTTTAAATACTATTTGTGATGTGAATATCAGGTCTTCTGGTCTGATTTCTTATAGTTTTCCCCTCGGATCTTAGGCATTAAGCTGTCCACTATTTGTGTTGAGGTCCTGCTGCCCCAAACTTGCCCTTTCCATGGATTCCACCATTCGGCCCTGGCTAAATATGCTCCATTGATTAACATTACTGCAGCTACTTTCCAGTGATGTCCTGACCACTCTGTTAATCTGGGACCAACTAGCCAGCTCCAATCACTTGCTTTTAAAATTCTCATGGTCTAAGTACAGCACTCCACTATACTTTGGCCACCTGATGTGAAGAGCTGACTCATTTGAAAAGACCCTGATGCTGGGAAAGATTGAAGGCAGGAGGAGAAGGGTTGACAGAGGATGAGATGGTTGGATGGCATCACCTACTCAAGGGACATGAGTTTGAGTAAACTCTGGGAACTGGTGATGGACAGGGAGGCCTGGCATGCTGCAGTCCATGGGGTTGCAAAGAGTTGGACATGACTGAGCAACTGAACTGAACTGAACTGATACTAAGTATAAGACTCCACTATCTTCTGTGGACACAGGTCAAACAACTTTTGATTCTTTTTAAAAATTTATTAAAGTATAAATTTATAACATTGTATTTGTTTCTATTGAATAGCATAGTAGTTTAATAATTTTATAGATTATATTCCATTTAAAAAAAATTAGAGACATTCCATTTAAAGTTATTATAAAATACTGGTTATATTCCTTGTGTTATACATTATATCCTTGTAGCTTATTTATCTTATAGCTGGTAGTTTGTACCTCTTAATCTCCTTCCCCCTTTTTGTCACTCCCTCTCCCTCTCTCCCCANGTCTGTTGTTCCATGTCCAGTTCTAACTTCTGCTTCCTGACCTGCATACAGGTTTCTCAAGAGGCAAGTTAGGTGGTCTGGTATTCCCATCTCTTTCAGAATTTTCCACAGTTTATTGTGATCCACACAGTCAAAGGCTTTGGCATAGTCAATAAAGCAGAAATAGATGTGTTTCTGGAACTCTTTTACTTTTTCCATGACCCAGTGGATGTTGGCAATTTGATCTCTGGTTCCTCTGCCTTTTCTAAATCCAGCTTGAACATCAGGAAGTTCACGGTTCATGTATTGCTGAAGCCTGGCTTGGGGAATTTTGAGCATTACTTTACTAGCATGTGAGATGAGTGCAATTGTCCGGTAGTTTGAGCATTCCTTGGCATTACCTTTCTTTGGGATTAGAATGAAAACTGACCTTTTCCAGTCCTGTGGCCACTGCTGAGTTTTGCAAATTTGCTGGCATATTGAGTGCAGCACTTTCACAGCATCATCTTTCAGGATGTGAAATAGCTCTATTGGAATTCCATCACCTCTACTAGCTTTGTTCGTAGTGATACTTTCTAAGGCCCATTTGACTTCATATTCCAGGAAGTCTGACTCTAGATGAGTGATCACACCATCATTATTATCCAGGTTGTGAAGATCCTTTTTGTACAGTTTTCTGTGTATTCTTGCCACCTCTTCTTAATATCTTCTGCTTCTGTTAGGTCCATACTATTTCTGTCCTTTACCAAGCCCATCTTTGCATGAAATGTTCCCTTGGTATCTCTCATTTTCTTGAAGAGATCTCTAGTCTTTCCCATTCTGTTGTTTTCCTCTATTTCTTTGCATTGATTGTTGAAGAGGCTTTCTTATCTCTTCTTGCTATTCTTTGGAACTCTGCATTCAGATGCTTATATCTTTCCTTTTCTCCTTCGCTTTTTGCCTCTTTTCTTTTCACAGCTATATATAAGGCTTCCCCAGAGAGCCATTTTGCTTTTTTTCATTTCTTTTCCATGGGGATGGTCTTGATCCCTGTCTCCTGTACAATGTCACGAACCTCATTCCATAGTTCATCAGGCCCTCTATCTATCAGATCTAGGCCCTTAAATCTATTTCTCCCTTCCACTGTATAATCATAAGGCATTTGATTGAGGTCATAGCTGAATGGTCTAGCGGTTTTCCCTGTTTTCTTCAATTTCAGTCTGAATTTGGAAATACGGAATTCATGATCTGAGCCACAGTCAGCACCTGGTCTTGTTTTTGTTGACTATATAGATTTTCTCCATCTTTTGCTGCAGAGAATATAATCAAGCTGATTTTGGTGTTGACCATCTGATGATGTCCATGTGTAGAGTCTTCTCTTGTGTTGTTGGAAGAGGGTGTTTGCTATGACCAGTGCATTTTCTTGGCAAAACTCTATTAGTCTTTGCCCTGCTTCATTCTGTATTCCAAGGGCAAATTTGCCCATTACTCCAGGTGTTTCTTGACTTCCTACTTTTGCATTCCAGTCCCCTATAATGAAAAGGACATCTTTTTTGGGTGTTAGTTCTGAAAGGTCTTGTAGGTCTTCATAGAACCGTTCAACTTTAGTTTCCTCAGCGTTACTGGTTGGGGCATAGACTTGGATTACTGTGATACTGAATGGTTTTCCTTGGAGACGAACAGAGATCATTCTGTCGTGTTTGAGACTGCATCAAAGTACAGCATTTTGGACTCTTCTATTGATCATGATGGCTACTCCATTTCTTCTGAGGGCTTCCTGCCCGCAGTGGTAGATATAATGGTCATCTGAGTTAAATGCACCCATTCCAGTCCATTTTAGTTCACTGATTCCTGGAATATCGACCTTCACTCTTGCCATCTCCTGTTTGACCACTTCCAATTTGCCTTGATTCATGGACCTGACAGTCCAGGTTCCTATGCAATATTGCTCTTTACAGCATTGGACCTTGCTTCTATCACCAGCCACATCAAGAGCTGGGTATTGTTTTTGCTTTGGCTCCATCCCTTCATTCTTTCTGGAGTTATTTCTCCACTGACCTCCAGTAGCATACTGGGCACCTACTGACCTGGTGAGTACCTCTTTCAGTATCCTATCATTTTACGTTTTCATACTGTTCATGGGATTCTCAAGGCAAGAATACTGAAGTGGCTTGCCATTCCCTTCTCCAGTGGACCACAATCTGTCATTATATATATATATATTTGGATCTATCTCCTCAGACAAAGGACATAAAAGCACAATTAAATATGAGTTCTCATCAAATTTAATAGCTTTGGCACAGTGAAGGAAACTATTAAGAAACGAAAAGGCAACCTGTTGAATTGGAGAAGACATCTTCAAATGAGACTGGTAAGTGTTTAACATCTGAAATATCTAAAGACCTCATAGAAATAAATATATAACCCACCAAAAACTCAACGAAAACATGATCAGAGGATCTGAATAGATGTTTTTCCAAGGAAACATACGGATGACAAACAGACACATGAAAAGATGCTCAACATCAGTAATCATAAGGGAAATGCAAGTCAAACCACAATGAGACATTGACTTTGATTCTCTTGAAGTCTCTTTTAGTCAGTGTGTGGTAGGGACAAGGGTTGGGAGAATAGTTTTTGATTACATCCTTGAAAATTCTCCCTTTTTTGTCTACACTTCACCTTGGAATAGGGAAGTAACTGACCACTACTGTTTTATATTTGGTCTTTGGGTCTTCAGTCTAAAACTGAGATAGTGTCTCATTGTAACCTCTTGTGACAAATATAAATAAGAAAATGCATAAATAATGCATAAATAAAACATGTTCAAATATTTATATGTTCAGTCAGTTCAGTCGCTCAGTCATGTCCAACTCTTTGTGACCCCATGAATCGCAGCATGCCAGGCCTCCCTGTCCATCACCAACTCCCGGAGTTCACTCAGACTCACGTCCATCGAGTCTGCGATGCCATCCAGCCATCTCATCCTCTGTCGTCCCCTTCTCCTCCCGCCCCCAATCCCTCCTGGCATCAGAGTCTTTTCCAATGAGTCAACTCTTCGCATGAAGTGGCCAAAATGCTGGTTGGTAAGAATATGTAATAAAAGTGGTTTGTAAACCACTGCTTTACCATATGATTTCACAGACTCAACTGCTGCAGAACACTGCTGCAGAATGTGTTAAATGTTGTGTTACAAAACAAGCAGATAAAGAGAAAACAATGAAAAAGTCCTCTAAAACCTATGGATAGAATGTAAGAACATAAGTATTCTTGTATAAGAATATAGTATAAAAAGAATACGTATACATTGACTCCTATTATTATTTCCTGAAAATCCACAATATCTGTTAATAGCACAATAGAATTTGAGAACATCTATAATTAAAAACATATATGAAGTTCAAGATGCAAGAGGTAGAACTGGACATGGAACAACAGACTGGTTCCAAATAGGAAAAGGAGTACGTCAAGGGTATACATTGTCACCCTGCTTATTTAACTTATTTACAGAATACATCATGAGAAACGCTGGGTTGGAAGAAGCAGAGGCTGGAATCAAGATTGCCAGAAGAAATATCAATAACCTCAGATATGCAGATGACACCACCCTTATGGCAGAAAGTGAAGAGGAACTAAAAAGCCTCTCGATGAAAGTGAAAGAGGAGAGTGAAAAAGTTGACTTAAAGCTCAACATTCAGAAAACAAAGATCATGGCATCTGGTCCCATCACTTCATGGGAAATAGATGGGGAAACAGTGGAAACAGTGTCAGACTTTATTTTGGGGGGCTCCAAAATCACTGCAGATGGTGATTTCAGCCATGAAATTAAAAGACACTTTTTCCTTGGAAGAAAAGTTATGACCAACCTAGATAGCATATTAAAAAGCAGAGCTATTACTTTGCCAAACAAGGTCCATCTAGTCAAGGCTATGGTTTTTCCAGTGGTCATGTATGGATGTGAGATTTGGATTGTGAAGAAAGCTGAGCACTGAAGAATTGATGCTTTTGAACTATGTGTTGTAGAAGACTCTTGAGAGTCCCTTGGATTGCAAGGAGGAGATCCAACCAGTCCATTCTAAAGGAGGTTAGTCCTGGGTGTTCATTGGAAGGACTGATGCTGAGGATGAAACTACAATACTTTGGCCACTCTATGTGAAGAGTTGACTCATTGGAAAAGACTCTGATGCTGGGAGGGATTAAGGGCAGGAGAAGAAGGGGACGACAGAGGATAAGATGGCTGGATGGCATCACCAACTCGATGCACATGAGTTTGGGTGAACTCCGGGAGTTGGTGATGACAGGGAGGCCTGGTATGCTGCGATTCATGGAGTCTCAAAGAATGTGACATGACTGAGCGACTGAACTGAACTGATAATTAAAAAGGGCTTCCCCGGTGGCTCACAGTAAATAATCTTCCTGCAGTGCAGGAAATTTAGGTTCAATCCCCGAGTTGAGACGATCCCCTGGAGAAGGGAATGGCCACCCACTCCAGTATTCTTGCCTGGAGAATTCCATGGACAAAGGAGCCTGGCAGGCTATAGTTCACTGTGTCAGATCTAGCATATATCTTACAAGTTTTTGGTGGGAGGGGAATTCACTTTTTGCTTACTATATTTTCACATAGTATCCCATGCCCTCTGCAGTGGAAGCATGGAGTACTTACCTCTGGATTATCAGGGATTTCTCCCATGGCCCTCCCTTTAAACTTTCAACCTTGAAAGTTTTAAATTTTTAAAATTAGTTTATTTTAATTGGAGGTTAATTACTTTACAATATTGTAGTGGTTTCTGCCATACATTAACATGAATCAGCTTTGGGAGTACATGTTTCCCCCATCCTGAACACCCCCCCTCCCCACCCCGTTTCCACCTCCCTCTGCATCATTCCTCAGGGTCGTCCCAGTGCATCAGCCCTGAGGGCCCTGTCTCATGCATCAAACCTGGACTGGCAATCTATTTCACATATGGTAATATACATGTTTCAACGCTATTCTCTCTAATCACCCCACCCTTGCCTTCTCCTATAGAGTCCAAATGTCTGTTCTTTATATTTGGTATCCTCCAAACCTCAACTCGGAGAAGGCAATGGCACCCCACTCTAGTACTCTTGCCTGGAAAATCCCATGGACGGAGGAGCCTGGTAGGCTGCAGTCCATGGTGTCGCTAAGAGTCAGATATGACTGAGCAACTTCACTTTCACGCATTGGCAAAGGAAATGGCAACCCACTCCAGTGTTCATGCCTGGAGAATCCCAGGGATGGTGGAGCCTGATGGGCTGCCATCTATGGGGTTGCACAGAGTCGGACACGACTGAAGCGACTTAGCAGCAGCAAACCTCAACTTTTCCAAGACCCCTCACTTTAAACATTTTCTTTCTTGGTTTCCAGTCTACCACATCCTCCCAGGTTTCCACCCACCACCTGAGCCACTCTCTCAGTCATTATGCTGGTTCATCCTGATGCTCCCTGACCTCTTAACATTGGAGACCCCTGAGCACTGTCCTCAGATCTCATTTCTTCTGTAAACATACTCCCTCTATTGGCCATCTTGCATGGTAACATGCCTTTAGATGTCATCCACATGGTGATAACTTCCAAACGCCATACATATTCCATTTGACACTACTTGTTCAGTCACTAGATCATGTCTGATTCTTTTTGACCTCATGGACTGTAGCCTGCCAGGCTCCTCTGTCCTCCACTATCTCTTGGTGTTTTGCTCAAATTCATGTCCACTGACTTGGTGATATTATTGAATCATCTTATCCTCTGCTGGTCCCTTCTACTTTTTTCTTCAGTCTTTCCCAGCATCAGGGTCTTTTCCAATGAGTCAACCCTTCACGTCAGCTGGTCAAAGCAATGGAGCTTCAGCTTCAGCAATAGTCCTTCCAGTGAATATTTAGTGTTGATTTCCTTTAGGATTGATGGTTTTGATCTCCTTGAAGCCCAAGGGACTTGCAAGGGTCTTCTCCAGCACCACAATTTGAAAGCATCAATTCTTCGGTGTTCAGCCTTTTTTATGGACCAACTGTCACATTCATACATGACTACTGGGAAAACCATAGCTTTGACTATATGAACTTTTGTTGGCAAAGTGATGTCTCTGCTCTTTAATATGCTATCTAGATTTGCCATAGCTTTCCTTTCACAGTTCAGTTCAGTTCAGTTCAGTCACTCAGTCGTGTCCGACTCTTTGCGACCCCATGAATCGCAGCACGCCAGGCCTCCCTGTCCATCAACAACTCTTGGAGTTCACTCAGACTCACATTCATCGAGTCAGTGATGCCATCCAGCCATCTCATCCTCTGTCGTCCCCTTCTCCTCCTGCCCCCAATCCCTCCCAGCATCAGAGTCATTTCCAATGAGTCAACACTTTGCATGAGGTGGCCAGAGTATCGGAGTTTCAGCTTTAGCATCATTCCTTCCAAAGAAATCCCAGGGCTGATCTCCTTCAGAATGGACTGTTTGGATCTCCTTGCAGTCCAAGGGATTCTCAAGAAGCGTCTTTTAATTTCATTCCTGCGGTTAACGTCTGCAGTGATTTTGGAGCCCAAGAAAATAAAATCTGTCACTGCTTCCAGGTTTTCCTCTTCTATTTCCCATGAAGTGATGGGACTGGATGCTATGTTCTTGGGTCCTTCGAATGTTGAGTTTCAAGCCAGCATTTTCACTTTCCCCTTTTACCCTCATCAAGAAGCTCTTTACTTTGTGCCATTTACTCAATCATCTGCATAATTGAAGTTGTTGATATTTTTCCCAGGCAATCTTGAACCCAGCTTGTGATTCACTCAACCTCGCATTTTGCATGATGTACTCTGCATGTAAGTTAAATAAGCAGAGTGACAATATACATCCTTATCATACTCCTTTCTCAATTTTGAACTCGTTAGTCGTTCCATGTCTGGTTCTAAACATCACTTCTTAACCTGCATACAGGTGTCTCAGGAGAGAGATAAGTGGTCTGGTATTAGTGTCTCTTTAGGAATTTTCCACAGTTTGTTGTAATTCACACTGTAAAAGGCTTTAGCATAGTCAATGACGCAGAAGTAAATGTTTTTTTCTGGAGCTCCTTTACTAATGAATGTTGGAAATTTGATCTCTGGTTCCTTGGCCTCTTCAAAATCTATCTGTACAACTGAAAGTTCTTGGTTCATATACTGCTGAAGCCTAACTTGAAGGATTTTGTGCATAACCTTACGAGTTTGTGAAATGAGCACAATCATATTGTAGTTTGAACATTGTTTGGCTTTGGCTTTCTTTGGGATTGGAATGAAAACTGACCTTTTCCAGTCCTGTAGCCACTGCTGAGTGGCCACACTTCTTGGATAGCTAATAAAAATTGAAACAATAACATGTCCAGTCACAAAATCCTAATATTATCCCCCAACACAACACACACATATACACACACAACTTGCTGTTTCAACATTCTTTGCTCTTTCTTACCTCCACTCTTTCTCTTATATCCCATATCCATTCTTTGTGAAGTCGCTCAACTGTGTCCGACTGTGCGACCCCATGGACTGTAGCCTACCAGGCTCCTCTGTCCATGGGATTTTCCAGGCAATAATACTGGAATGGATTGCCATTTCCTTCTCCAGGGGATCTTACCGACCCAGGGATCGAACCCAGGTCTCCTGCATTGTAGACAGATGCTTTACCATCTAAGGCACCAGGGAAGTCCCATCCATTCTTTAACTAACCTTATTTACTTTAAATTCAAAAGGATTTCAGAATCCAAACACAACTCTACTGTTATTCTCTGGTTTTGTCACTTCTGCCATTGTGTGTTTTCAACAAGTCAGAAAAATCCTTTTAAAAAGTAAAAAGTTGGAATGATGCATATAAAAGTTAAAAAATTTTTTTATAATTATGTGAGGTGTTGAATATTAAATAAACTTACTGCAGGGATCATTTTGTAGACATATATAAAACTATTTTGTTGTGCACCTTTAAAACAAAATATGAATTACAGTTTAATAAACTGGAGAAAATTTTAAAAATTATTTCTTTGCTCAAAATCTTCCACTGGGTCTTATCAGAGTGAGAGCCTAAGTCTTTACAGGGTCCTCCACTCCAGGGGACTCCTTCTTACCCTGTCCTCCAGTTAATCTGCTCCAGTTACATTGATTCTTGGCCAATTGCCCTGCTCAGCCTCTAGGCATCTACTCTTCTTCTTCCCCAGACAGCCTCCCGGTTGCTTCCTTAGTTTCTTTTTAGATTTTGGTTAAGTGCTCTCTGTTTCAGTCAGATTTTCTTGATCACTCTGCTTAATATTCCAGGTCATCCCCCACTCTGGCATGCCTCATGCCCCTTGATGCTTTACTTTTCTTTATGTCACCTGTCACCACATGACTTTATTTATTACACTTTTGTAGCATCATACATATTGGCTTAAACTTTTTTTAGGCATTTTAATCTATTTACTAACAATGTATTTGTTTATTTTAATTGAAGTATAATTTACATTCAGTACAGTTCACCTATAAAATTTGGTGAAATTTTGACAAATTTACATATTTGTGTAACCATCACAGTCAAGATTAAAAGTTTTTTGCTATCTGTAAAGTACTTTTTGCAGTGAGTATTCTCCCCAAACCCCTAGAGAAACAGCTGGGACCTGGGACTCTGCTGTGGAGTTTACATATGGACAGAGGTCTCCTCAATAGATACAAAGAAACAATAAGGGACTAAAAATAATTGCATGCATATGAAGTTGGGGTTAAACATGAGCAATAAGATACAAGAAGGTAATGACCGATTGCTACTTCTGAGGGGTCCATGCACTCCTTGTAGAGCACCACCAAGGGGAAGGCAGACCTAATCCACCCCCACCCCATTCCTACATTGTTGCTGTGCAGTGCTTGGTCATGTCTGACTCTTTGCAACCCCA
This sequence comes from Redunca redunca, assembly GCA_006410935.1. Lineage (NCBI taxonomy): Eukaryota > Metazoa > Chordata > Mammalia > Artiodactyla > Bovidae > Redunca > Redunca redunca. The sequence continues at coordinate 389,308 of SJYQ01001837.1, read as the reverse complement.
AGAACTGCAGCCCCACATATAGATGGGTAAAGAATGGAAACAGTGACAGATTTTATTTTCGTGGGCTCCAAAATCATTGAGGATGGTGACTACAGCCATAACATTTAAAGACACTTGTTCCTTGGAAGAAAAACTATGACCAACCTAGACAGCATATTGAAAAGCAGAAACATCACCTTTATTGTCAAAGTGACATCACCTTTATTGTCAAAGTGATGTCTCTGCTTTTTAATATGCTGTCTAGGTTGGTCATAGTTTTTCTTCCAAGGAACAAGTGTCTTTAAATTTTATGGCTGTAGTCACCATCCTCAATTGGTCAAAGCTATGGTTTTTTCCAGTTAGTCATGTATGGATGTGAGAGTTGGACTATAAAGAAAGCTGAGCACTGAAGAATTGATGTTTTTGAGCTGTGGTGCTGGAGAAGACTCTTGAGAGTCCCTTGGACTTCTAGGAGATCCAACCAGTCCATCCTAAAGGATCCCTGTGATCCCTGTCTGGGAAGATCCTGCATGCTGTCTTTTTTCAGCTAGGTATCCCTCGTTGCTCATGCCTATCTTCCTACCTAACAAATGGAACAGAACATTTGTTTTCTCATTGTTTGGCTTCTTTCACTCAGCTTAATGATTTTGAGACTTGCCTATGTTTTTGAGTGTATTGCAATTTTTTTTTTAATTGTTGAGAAATATTGTAGTCTATGGTTAATCTACAGTTTGGTTTTCTAGTCACCTGTTGGATTGTTTCCTGCTTGGATCATGGTGAATAAAGTTGCTTGAACATTTACGTAAAAGTCTTTGTGAGTATTTCACTTTTTTGGGTACATACCTACACATAGGATCACTGAGTGATATGGTAAATGATAGGCTAAATTTACAAGAAAATTCCAAAACATTTTCCCTGATGGGATATCATTTAGCTTGTCTTCCAGTTGCCCCACACCCTTGCCAACATCAGTATTATTGGTCTTTTCACTTCAATCTTTATTTTTTTAAAATTTATTATTATTATTATTTTACTTTACAATATTGTATTGGTTTTGCCATACATCAACATGAAACTGCCACTGGTGTACACGTGTTCCCAATCCTGAACCCCCGTTCCACCTCCCTCCCCATACCATCCCTCTGGGTCATCCCAGTGCACCAGTCCCAAGCACCCTGTATCCTGCATCAAACCTAGACTGGCGATTCATTTCTTATATGATATTATACATGTTTCAATGCCATTCTCCCAAATCATCCTACCCTCTCCCTCTCCCACAGAGTCCAAAAGACTGTACTGTACATCTGTGTCTCTTTTGCTGTCTCGCATACAGGGTTATCATTACCATGCATAATGATATCTCAGTGTGGTTTGCATTTTCCTAATGGCTAATGAAATTAAGCATTTTTTATGTGCTTATTTGCCATCTGTTTAAGTTCTTTGTTGAATTATGTTTTAAATCTTTTGTCCATTATTTTTATTTGTTTCCTTTTCTTATTATTGTGTTTTGAGAGTTCTTTTCTTATTCTGGATAGACACACTTTATCAATAACTTGTTTGCAAATATTTTCTCCTACTTTGTACTTTTAAAAAAATAATGCTCCTTGATATTTCTACCACTTATTGTCTGCTGATTATCTAGGATCTAAAAGTTAATAATTTTCACCAAATTTGTAAAACGTTTGATGTTTATTTCTTCAAAAAAATTTTCCCTCCATCTCTTTTTTCTCCTCCTTGATCTTCAGAGACACATAAGCGAAGCTGTTTGATATTGCCTCATACCTTTTTGTGGATATATTTTTTCTTGTTAAGCTTTTGATTGTATTATTTTTATCATATTATGTGCAAGTTTCCACATCTTCTGCAATACTGAATCTGTCATGAATCTTAACCAACATATTATTTATTTCAGATATTATAGAGTTTTTTTTTTGTAAATTCAATTAGGATCTTTAAAATTTTCTATGTGTTTTCTTTGTGCTCAACTTAAAACATTCTTGAACATATTTGTAAGATTTATAATAGATGCTTTAAGTTCTTGTCTGGTAATCCTGTTATCTCTGCTCTTTCGGTGTCTGTTTCTACTTCAGGTTATGGGGATGTTTCTCACTTTTTCATGCTTTGTATTTGACTGGATGAACAATTTGTAAATTTTAAATTGAGTATTAGATTTTTCTTGTATTCATTTAAGAGTTTGAGCTTTGGTATAGAACTCTCCTGGGATTTCTTTGGAAAGAATTATTCTGAAGCTGAAACTCCAGTACTTTGGCCACCTCATGCAAAGCATTGACTCATTGGAAAAGACTTTGATGCTGGGAGGGATTGGGGGCAGGAGGAGAAGGGGATGACAGAGGATGAGATGGCTGGATAGCATCACTGACTCGATGGACGCGAGTCTGAGTGAACTCCGGGAGTTGGTGATGGACAGGGAGGCCTGGCATGCTGTAATTCATGGGGTTGCAAAGAGTCAGACACCACTGAGCAACTGAACTGAACTGAACTGATAGTTCTAATACTTTCGCCACCTGATGCAAAGAGCTGACTCATTGGAAAAGACCCTGATGCTGGGAAAGATTGAGGGCAGGAGGAGAAGGGAGTGACAGAGGATGAGATGTTTGGATGCATCTCGGACTTAATGGACATGAAAGAAAGAAAGAAAGTGCAGTCGCTCAGTCGTGTCCGACTCTTTGTGGTCCCATGGACTGTAGCCCGCCAGGCTCCTCCATCTATGGGATTCTCCAGGCAAGAGTACTGGAGTGGGTTGCCATTTCCTTCTCCAGGGGATCTTCCCGACCCAGGGATCGAACCAGGGTCTCCCACATTGTAGGCAGATGCTTTACGGAATTCTAGATCAGTCCATGGGATCATAGTCAGATATGACTTAGTGACAAAACAATAGCACAAAGTGGATGAAGGGCTTTAGGTCCTCATGATGTCACCTCCTAGTGTCCATGTCCTTGTATAATCTCCTTTGCTTGAATTCTTCTAATCAGTAGAGTGTCATGAAGATAAAGATGATACTCCTGGTAAGGTGATGGAGTGTCACATCTGCTACATTACCTGAGACTCCACCTTACCAGACTGGAGTCAGTAGCTTTCCTCGCAGGCTCAGTTAAAAAAGGGCCGTGTTGGTTGGCCTCTATGGCATGAAACTACGGGTGGTGTCTTGGACCTGAGGGTGGCCTGCAGCTAAAAGCAAACAAAAAGGGAGGGCCTCCAGACTTAAAATAAAAAATTAGTGGATTCTTCAAACAACTGAGTGATCTTGGAAGCAGATGCTCCCCTCAAGGTTAGCCTTGAGAAGACACTGTAGTCTGGTTGACATCTTGATTGCAACCTGATTTAAGCTGATACATTTGTGCTACTTTTTATACAACAGTGAAAAATGAATGGGCACCCAGGTAAGTCACTTTGTATCAGTTTAATCCTGGTTTCTGTTTAAGCTTTTAAATCAGTCCAGAACAGCCAGCGTTTACTCCAGGTAGCATTTATCCTCTGAAGATGTGAGCCTCCTGGGGCCTCTATTGGATACACTGTATTAAAACATCCCTTCACTCTCCCTGTTGGCGGCACAAACAATTCCTAGAGCTATTCAAGTTCTAGGAGTTGTGTGGCCTTCTGCTTTAACCTGGCTAGCTCCTCAGTCTCATGGAGTTTCACCTCACACCTGCACAGACAATTGCTCGGGCAAAGACTTGACACAATGAGCTCTCTCCTTGTATGGATGCCTTCCTGTGGGGAACTCTGCCCTGCAAATTCTAGCATCTCCTGAGTAATTTTACCTGTCATTCCAGTTCAGCAAATGATAGAGCTGCATCCTGGAAACTGACTCCCAGAATGAAGCGGGAGCCATTCTCATTCATCCTATGTCCTCACTTCTCTGAAATCTCACAATCCTGTGCTGTATGATGACTGATGTCTGTAAACACTTTTCATATATTGTCCTGAGTTTTATTGGTAGGTCTTTTGTTTTGGGCAGGAGGGTGGGTCCCAGGACAGCTAATAATACTTCGTGGGCTGAAATAGAAGTCCAAGTGAATGTTATGTTGTGGTCAGTCACCCCTGGAACGAAAACATCGTGAGGGTGATGTCTTCATGCTTGGAATACTGTGTGCATACAGAAAATGCTCAGTAAGTGTTTTGTTGGTTTGTTTTTTGTTTTGCCATGCTGCATGGTATGTGAGATCTTAGTTCCCTGAACAGGAATCAAACCCCAACCTCCTGAATTAGAAGCATGGAGTCTTAACCACTGGATGGCCAAGGAAGTCCCTCAGTAAGTGTTTTTTTTTTTTTTTTTTGAATGAATGAATTCAGCCACACTATTCTTAGTGTCTGTGGAGTTTTCCCTTTTCAATTTATTTGATGATTTATGTGAGTTTGTTTTCTCTTGCTATTTCACTAGTGGTATTTCAGACAGCCTGTCAGTTTTTTCTTATTCCTCTGAGTTAGTTTCTAATGTATGTTTGTTCATTATTTAAACAATATACATGGAAAAACTTGGATATACCAGGTGTCCTTTTAGCCACTGGTTAAGGAATGTGCCCCTCACTCCTTCCTTTTCTGTCATTAGCCTAATCTATTTATTATCATTTTTATACCCTTTTTCTCCTTAAGTATTAGAACATCATCTAAAATTTTAAAAAATATAGTGGTCATTAGTGGTTTTTCCTTGACCTTAAGGTAGGTGAATAAGCTTGAAGTTACCTGTACCCTTTTACTTGAGGATGATCTTGATCCCTGTGTCTTGTACAATGTCACAAATGTCCGTCCATAGTTCTTCAGGCATTCAGTCTATCAGACCTAATTCCTTGAATCTCTTTCTTGCTTCCGTTGTATAATCATAAGGGATTTGATTTAGGTCATACCTGAATGGTCTAGTGGTTTTCCCTGCTTTCTTCTATTTCACTTTGAATTTGGCAATAAGTAGTTCGTGATCTGAGCCACAGTCAGCTCCCAGTCTTGTTTTTGCTGACTGTGTAGAGCTTCTCCATCTTTGGCTACAAAGAATATAATCAATCTGATTTCAGTATTGACCATCTGGTGATGTCCATGTGTAGAGTTCTCTCTTGTGTTGTTGGATGAGGGTGTTTGCCATGGCCAGTGTGTTCTCTTGGCAAAATGTTTTAGCTTTTGCTGTACGCATTCTGTACTCCAAAGCCAAATTTGCTGTTATTCCAGGTATTTCTTGACTTCCTACTTTTTTATTCTGAGTGAGTGAGTGAAGTCGCTCAGTCGTGTCTGACTCTTTGCGACCCCATGGACTGTAGCCTACCAGGCTCCTCTCTCCATGGGATTTTCCAGGCAATAGTACTGGAGTGGATTGCCATTTCCTTCTCCAAGGGATCTTCCCGACCCAGGGATCAAACCCGAGTCTCCCGCATTGTAGACAGATGCTTTACCGTCTGAGCCACCAGGGAAGTCTAGTGTATTATACATTTGTTATAATGAAAAGGACATTTATTGACTATGCCAAAGCCTTTGACTGGGTGGATCACAACAATCTGTGGAATATTCTTAAAGAAATGGGAATACTAGACCACCTGACCAGCTTTCTGAGAAATCTGTATGCAGGTCAGGAAGCAAGAGTTAGAAGTGGACATGGAACAAAATACTGCTTCCAAGTTGGGAAAGGAGTAAGTCAAGGCTGTCAAGGAGTATGTCAATATTGTCATCCTGCTTATTTAACTTATATGCAGAGTACATCATGAGAAATGCTAGGCTGGATGAAGCAGAAGCTGGAATCAAGATTGCTGGGAGAAATATCAATAACCTCAGATATGCAGATGACACTACCCTTATGGCAGAAAGTGAAGAAGAACTAAAGAGCCTCTTGATGAAAGTGAAAGAGGAGAGTGAAAAAGTTGACTTAAAACTCAAAATTTAGAAAACTAAGATCATAGTATCTGGTCCCATCACGTCATGGTAAATAGATGGCTAAACAGTGGAAACAGTGAGAGACTTTATTTTGAGGGGCTCCAAAATCACTGCAGATGGTCACTGCACAATGAAATTAAAAGATGCTTACTCCTTGGAAGAAAAGCTAGAAAGTGAAAGTGAATTTGCTCAGTCGTGTCCGACTCCTAGCAACCCCATGGACTGCAGCCCACCAGGCTCCTCCGTCCATGGGAGTTTCCAGGCAAGAGTACTGGAGTGGGTTGCCATTTCCTTCTCCAGGTGATCTTCCCGACCCAGGGATCAAACCCAGGTCTCCCACATTGCAGGCAGACGCTTTAACCTCTGAGCCACCAGGGAAGCCCTATGACCAACCTAAATAGCATATTAAAAAACAGAGACATTACTTTGTCAACAAAGGTTCATCTAGTCAAAGCTATGATTTCTCCAAGTATGAATGTGAGAGTTGGACTATAAAGAAAGCTGAACACTGAAGAATTAATGCTTTCAAACTGTGGTGTTGGAGAAGACTCTTGAGAGTCCCTTGGACTGGAAGGAGATCCAACCAGTCCATCCTAAAGGAAATCAGTCCTGAATATTCCTGATGTTGAAGCAGTACTTTTGCCACCTGGTGAGAAGAACTGACTCGTTTGAAAAGACTCTGATACTGGGAAAGACTGAAGGCGGGAGGAGAACAGGACAACAAAGGATGAGATGGTTAGATCACATCACTGACTCAGTGGACTTGAGTTTGAGTAAACTCCGGGAGTTGGTGATGGACAGGGAGGCCTGGTGTACTGCAGTCCATAGGGTTGCAAAGAGTCAGACATTACTGAGCAACTGAACTGAACTGAACAGAACTGAACTACTTGTACCCAATTGGGTAATTGGCTTGTGGTGATGGATCAATACTTGACCTAGGGAAATGTGAACAACTTGGTAGGACAAAGCTATGAAAAGAAAGTGAAAGTGAAGTAGCTCAGTTGTGTCAGACTCTTTGCGATCCCATGGACTGTAGCCTACCAGGCTTCTCCATCCATATGATTCTTCAGGCAAGAATACTGGAGTGGGTTGCCATTTCCTTCTCCAGGAAATGACTAATTGGCTCCTCTATTCCTTCAAACACTTGGAGGGTGTACTATCACAGTGCCAAAGGAAAACTAAAATACCCTAGAATGTAGTTTCTCCAAAAATAAAAAATTTAGTGAAAAATAGTGAATTAAAATAGTAAAAAGTGATTTTGAAGTATGTTAATTTAAAATTTTTTGACTGTAAAGTATGCTTTTTTATTAATAGTTGCTTTATATGTTTTACAATTTCTGCATAAGAAATTTGATGGCGCAATATATAGCAGTTTATAAGTGTTCCTATTTGCAAAGTACAGTAGAAACCTACATTTAGGATCTTAGAAAATGAGGTAAAGCTAAGTTCCTGAAAAAACAATCACTGGATGATGTTGCTCAGTTTTACTGTCAATAAAATAAAATNATAATTCTGTGGCTACAGTAAATAAAAGCTTGCTTAAAATATTTTCATTACCATTTTCAGAGCCTAGAAATCTTATAATACTAGAAATTATTTTCTATAAATTCTTTTCTTTTTTTTTTCAAAGCATGAGGAAAGAAACCGTATCTTTTAATTTAATGATACAACCCCAGAACTGGCACATTCTAGGTACTCAATAATTTTTTGCTACATGAGTGAATTCTTAGTATTATTAACTAAAATTATTGCTGACTCATTTAAATAAGACTTTGTTAGTGATCATCTGGATTTTGAAAATTTGATCTATAAAAATAGCCTTTTACCATAAGCACAAAAGTTGAAAGGTAACTCTAATTCAGAATGAGAACAGAACATTTGCTCATCTAGAAATCTAAGTGATCTGATGGAAAATTATTATCATTGGTATAAACCACATGGAAACCTGTTAGAACCTGAAGCATATTCTAAAGAAAAGGAAAAATAAAGAATTGAAATATGTATGGTTAGCAGAAAAAGTGTCAAAACATTGAATATAGCTCTTCAGGAAAAATAAAAATAACGAAACAGGGTGAAAGTGACGTGAAACCAGCCACTGTATCTTGACGCTGAATTAAATCTCAGATACAGAGTTCTGAGTGAAGTAGAAAAAACGGATTTTTTACTTTGCCCAGCAAAGGCAGCCACAGTGGGCTAATGCCCTCAAAACGGTGTGTCCCAACCTTGAGCGGAATAGATTAAAGAGGCTGTGACCAGTTCATGGACATTCTTCTGACAGTTTGTAGTGAAGTAGGTGGGAGTCAACAAATTCAGCCTTTCGGTTCCAACCAGTCTAGTGCCTATCTACATGCTTATGGGAAGCATGCAGTTACCTTTTCTTACCTGGTGAAGGTTTCAGTATCTGAAAAACATCTCAAGGATATTGTTATGTGTACCCTTTCAGGCTCTGGGTGCAGCAGACCTGGGTATGGCATAAGCCTTCTTGGAGGAGGTTGCCATTAGCCCCACCATAGAGCTACAAGAACTTACACAGGACTGGGAAACAGACTCTTGGAGGACACGGACAAAACCTTGTGCACACCAGGACCCAGAAGAAGGGAGCAGTGACGACCAAAGAGACTGACTCAGACTTGCCCATGAGTGTCCAGGAGTCTCTGGAAGAGGCATGGGCCAGCAGTGGCCTGCGGTAGGGTTGGGGGTACGCAGTGCAGCAGCGCATGCATGGGACCTTTTGAAGGAGGTTGCCATTATCCTCACTACCTCCACCATAGTTAGATCAAACAACAAGAAGGGAACACAGCCCATCAAAAGAAAATTGGATTAAAGATTTACTGAGCATGACCCCGCCCATCAGAACAAAACTCAGTTTCCCCCTCAGTCTCTTCCATCAGGAAGCTTATTAATCTTCTTAACCTTATCCATCAGAGGGCCATAAGTGTGGTATCATATGCATATCTGAGGTTATTGATATTTGTCCCAGCAATCTTGATTCCAGCTTGTGCTTCATCCAGCCTAGCAGTTCTCATCAGAGGGCCAACGGACGAAAACCACAATCACAGAAAACTAACCAAACTGATCACATGGATCACAGCCTTGTCAGTCTCAATGAAACTATGAGCCATGCCTTGTAGGTGCACCCAAGACAGATGGGACATGGTGGAGAGTTCTGACAAAATGTGGTCCACTGGAGGGAATGGCAAATCACTTCAGAATTCTTGCCTTGAGAACCCCATGAACAGTATGAAAAGGCAAAGAGAGAGGACACTTAAAGACTTACTCCCCAGGTCAGTACGTGCCCACTATGCCATTGGAGATCAGTGGAGAAATAACTCCAGAAAGGATGAAAGAACAGAAGCAAAGCAAAAACAACATCCAGTTGCAGATGTGACTGATAATGGAAGTAAAGTCCACACTTATGGCAGAAAGAGAACTAAAGAGCCTCTTGATGAAAGTGAAAAAGGAGAGTGAAAAAGCTGGCTTAAAACTCAGCATTCAGAAAATTAAGATCATGTCATCTGGTCCCATCACTTCATGGCAAATAGATGGGGAGACAGTGGAAACAGTGACAGACTTTATTTTGGGCGGCTCCAAAATCCCTGTAGATGGTGACTGCAGCCATGAAATTAAAAGACACTTACTTCTTGGAAGAAAAGCTATGACCAACCTCAGTTCAGTTTGGTAGCTCAGTCATGTCCGACTCTTTGCAGCCCCAAGAATTGCAGCACACCAGGCCACCCTGTCCATCACTAACTTCCGGAGTTCACCCAAACTCATATCCATTGAGTTGGTGATGCCATATAACCATCTCATCCTCTGTCATCCCCTTCTCCTCTTGCCCCCAATCCCTTCCAGCATCAGAGTATTTTCCAATGAGTCAACTCTTCACAAGAGGTGGCCAAAGTATTGGAGTTTCAGCTTTAGTATCAGTCCCTCCAAAGAAATCCCAGGGCTGATCTCCTTTAGAATGGACTGATTGGATTTCCTTGCAGTCCAAGAGACTCTCAAGAGTCTTCTCCAACACCACAGTTCAAAAGCATCAATTCTTCGGCCCTCAGCTTTCTTCACAGTCCAACTCTCACATCCATACATGACCACAGGAAAAACCATACCCTTGACTAGACGGACTTTTGTTGGCAAAGTAATGTCTGCTTTTCAATATGCTATCTAGGTTGGTCATAACTTTCCTTCCATGGAGGAAGTGTCTTTTAATTTCATGGCTTCAGTCACCCTCTGCAGTGATTTTGGAGCCCCCCAAAATAAAGTCTGCCACTGTTTCCACTGTGTCCTCATCTATTTCCCATGAAGTGATGGGACCGGATGCCATGATCTTCGTTTTCTGAATGTAGAGCTTTAAGCGAACTTTTTCACTCTCCTCTTTCACTTGCATCAAGAGGCTTTTTAGTTCCTCTTCACTTTCTGCCATAAGGGTGGTGTCATCTGCATATCTGAGGTTATTGATATTTCTCCTGGCAATCTTGATTCCAGCTTGTGCTTATTCCAGCCTAGCTTTTTTATGATGTACTCTGCATATAAGTTAAAT
>SJYQ01001837.1:322441-377529 GCA_006410935.1 Redunca redunca | reverse complement strand
AAAGTAATGTCTCTGCTTTTGAATATGCTATCTAGGTTGGTCATAACTTTTCTTCCAAGGAGTAAGCATCTTTTAATTTCATGGCTGCAGTCACCATCTGCAGTGATTTTGGAGCCCCCCAAAATAAAGTCTCACATTATTTCCACTGTTTCCCCATCTATTTGCCATGAAGTGATGGGGCCAGATGCCATGATCTTCGTTTTCTGAATGTTGAGCTTTAAGCCAACTTTTTCACTGTCCTCTTTTACTTTCATCAAGAGGCTTTTTAGTTCCTCTTCACTTTCTGCCATAAGGGTGGTGTCATCTGCATATCTGAGGTTATTGATATTTCTCCTGGCAATCTTGACTCCAGCTTGTGTTTCTTCCAGTCCAGCGTTTCTCATGATGTACTCTGCATAGAAGTTAAATAAGCAGGGTGACAAAATACAGCCTTAGGTACTCCTTTTCCTATTTGGAACCAGTCTGTTGTTCCACGTCCCGTTCTAACTCTTGCTTCCTGACCTGCATATAGGTTTCTCAAGGGGCAGGTCAGGTGGTCTGGCATTCCCATCTCTTTCAGAATTTTCCACAGTTTATTGTGATCCACACAGTCAAAGGCTAGTTTTCTGTAATTATGGTTTGTGTGTCTGCCCTCTGATGCCTCTCGCAACCCCTACTGTCTTACTTGGGTTTCTCTTACCTTGGATGTGGGATTTCTCTTCACGGCTGCTCCAGCAAAACGCAGCCACTGCTCCTTACCTTGGACTAGGGGTATTTCCTCACAGCCGCCCCTGCTTACCTTGAACGTGGGGTGGCTCCTCTTGGCCCTCCTGTGCTGGCACAGCTGCTGCTCCGTGGACATGGGGTAGCTCCTCCCAGCCATCGTCCCTGACCTCGGGCATGCAGTAGCTCCTCTTGGCCACTCTTGCGCCATTGCAGCCTGTCTCTCTTGGCCGACGCCCCTGACCTCGGACGTGGGGTAGCTCCTCTTGGCCACCACCCCTGATTTTGAGTGAAAGGTAGCTCTTCTCGGCCACGGTTCTCCACGGCCAAGGTAGATAGCATATTAAAAAGCAGAGACCTTCATTTGCCGACAAAGGTCTTTCTAGTCAAAGATATGGTTTGTACAGTAGTTATGTATGGACGTGAAAGTTGGATTATAAAGAAAGCTGAGCTCTGAAGAATTGATCCTTTTGAACTGTTCTGTTGGAGAAGCCTCTTGAGAGTCCTTTGGATAGCAAGGAGATCCAACCAGTCTATCCTAAAGGAAATCATCCTGAATATTTATTGGAAGGACTGATGCTAAAGCTGAAACTCTAGTACTTTTGCCACCTGATGAGAAGAACTGACTAATTTGAAAAGACCCTGATGTTAGGAAACGCTGAAAGTGGGAGCAGAATGGGATGACAGAGAATGAAATGGTTGGATAGCACCACCGACTCGATTGACATGAGTTTGAGTAAACTCCAGGAGTTGGTGATAGGGAAGCCTGGTGTGCTGCAGTCCATGGCGTCACAAAGAGTCGGACATGACTGATCAACTGAACTGAACTGAACTGAATCATTGGTATATATTTTAAGGAAAATCATACCCTTGTGCACGATGAGCTGTTTTGCTTTGTAATCATTAGCTCTGGGCTTAAAGAAAAACATGTTTTATGTGACAAGTTGAAGGAGTGTATAGAAAAAAAAAAAAGGTTGTCCTTTTCTCCTTGTTGAGAGCCCCAGACCCCTTTCTACTCCTCGGAGACCCCACACTTCTTATCAACCTACCTAAAAATTAACTCTGTCAGTTTCAAAATAAGATCAAAATTATTTCATCTTCTTTCTTTTGATCAAGCATATATAAGGGACATTTAGGATAAACAAGGACAGAGTACACAAAGAAAGTTTTGAGGTTTAGGCTCCTGATTTCACAGGTCTCTTGGAGGGAAGGATTGAGCAAGAGAGCAAGTGTTTTTTTTTTTTTCTCTTAGAGGCTTGACTCTCTTGTAAAACTTCATGACATCAGAGCAAACTTTGCCAACCTAGACAGAAAGCAAACATTTCCCTCTCTTCTCTCCACAGAACCATACGCTGTGATCTGACTTGCTGTAGAGTCTCATGGGAGGTTGGTTTTATTCATGCACTTTAAGTTTTTGGTTTTGGGGGCTTGGTTTTATTTATGCACTTTAGGACATGCATCTGTCTTCTGTTTGGTACAGGTTATTATAGATGATCTGAAACACCATGAAAATTTATGGTGCAGGCAAAACATGCAAGTAACCTCTTCAGGTTTCAAAATGTTCATTGGCCTTTGATTTATTTCTCCGTGGTTAATTTTCTGAAGTGTTTTGAAGGATCTGTTGTTGCTGTCATTACCTTCTTTTGAGAGAATTAGCTGTAGATATTGTTGGCTAGTGGATTTGGCCACAGTGAACCCTGATGCTGTTATAGCAGGCAGGTAGTGAGCATGAACAAAAAAATGCCCAGAGGAATGTGTGGCAGGAAACCACACCTCTTGTAAATGGCATAAGGTACATAGCAGACAAAGGAAAGTATGAACCTCCAGACTGACAGGAAACCACATATTTTGGGTGATAAGGGTTTGTGTAGCAGACAAAGAAAGATGGGGAAAGGCAGAAACCTCCTTTGTCCAAATGTAACCTTTTGCTCATTGCATTCTACTTAGGATGAGGTTAGCCTTACAGACGGAGAAGGCAATGATGACCCACTCCGGTGCTCTTGCCTGGAAAATCCCATGGACGGAGGAGCCTGGTAGGCTACAGTCCATGGGGTCATGAAGAGTTGGATACGACTGAGTGAATTCACTTTCACTTTTCACTTTCATGCATTGGAGAAGGAAATGGCAACCCACTCCAGTATTCTTGCCTGGGGAACCCCAGGGACAGGGGAGCCTGGTGGGCTGCCATCTATGGGGTAGCACAGAGTCGGACATGACTGATGCGCCTTAGCAGCAGCAGCAGAAGCCTTACAGATAAGAAGTACTCATCACAAACCTATGCCATGACACGTCTGATCTAAGCTAAGTAAGGACAAAAATCCCTCAGGAAAACAAAGCTAGGATGGAAATTAGGAAAGTTAACCTCAACACCTTCCCCAGTGAATATTCCACCCCTTCATTCATAACTGGCTTGACAAAGAGGCCTGGATCCTCAGCTCCTCATGTGTCTGCGCAATCTCCCTCTGGGGGTGGATCCTTGCTTAAATAAACTTTCACTTTACTTTCTTAACCTCTCTGCTTCATCTCTGAATTCTTTCACAACTAAGAAAGAACCTCAAATTTACTGGCAACAATGCAATCCTCCCTGGGCTCTGGTTCCTTTGGTCTGCTTATAAATAGAATTATTACCAAACTAATCTCTTTAGAAGAAGAACTAAAGAGCCTCTTGATGAAAGTGAAAGAGGAGAGTGAAAAAGTTGGCTTAAAGCTCAACATTCAGAAAACTAAGATCATGGCATCTGGTCCCATCACTTCATGGCAAATAGATGGGGAAACAGCGGAAACAGTGGCAGAATTTATTTTTGGGGGCTCCAAAATCACTGCGGATGGGACTGTAGCCATGAAATTAAAAGACGCTTACTCCTTGGAAGAAAAGTTATGACCAACCTAGACAGCATATTAAAAACCAGGGACATTACTTTGCCAACAAAGGTCTGTCTAGTCAAGGCTATGGTTTTTCCAGTAGTCATGTATGGATGTTAGAGTTGGACTACAAATAAAGCTGAGTACTGAAGAATTAATGCTTTTGAACTGTGGTTTTGGAGAAGACTCTTGAGAGTCCCTTGGATAGCAAGGAGATCCAACCAGTCTATCCTAAAGGAGATCAGTCCTGAGTGTTCATTGGGAGGACTGATGTTGAAACTGAAACTCAGTTCCGAAGAACTGAGAACTGACTCCTTGGAAAATATCCTGATGCTGGGAAATATTGAAGGCAAGAGGAGAAGGGGACGCCAGAGGATGAGATGGCTGGATGACATCATCGACTCAATGGACATGAGTTTGAGTAATCTCTGGGAGTTGGTGATGGACAAGCAGGCCTGGCATGCTGCAGTCCATGGGGTCACAAAGGGTCAGAAATGACTGAGCTACTGAACTGAATCTTGGGTCTGCTCATCTGATACACAGCAAAGCTAATTTACTGACACTGGGTTGTGGTGAAGGGGAGTCAAAATACAGTGTTTATTGTAGGCACCAAGCAAGGAGAACAGGTAACTTACATTCAAAAAGATTCAAACTCCCAGACAGATTTCAGGGAAGGGCTTTTTAAAACCATCTTTAGATCGTTTGAGGGAGGGGGTCTTGGGGTGTAATCAGCATGTGCATAATTCTCTGACTGTGAGGTCACAGAGTGATGGTTCCAACCTGTCTGGGGTCAACATGCTGGTGGGCAGCATGCAGTTAACTTCCTCTACATGGTGGAGGCTTCACTATCTGCAAAACAGCTCAAGGTTATGGCTAAGGATGTTACCTACAGTCCTTGAGGAGGAGCTCAAGGTCCTTGGCTTTGTTTTATGGCTAAACTGTTATGATTTTGTCTTGCTTGACTGTTTCCTTTGTTTCTGCATTTTCTCACTTCTCTGATCAAATTTACTCTTTAGAATTCAGGGAAGGTCTAGGAGGCTAAAACTTTTCTACAAACAAGATGTCGGGGACATGTGGGTGTCTGTCCTTGGGAAAGCCCTGCAGGGTCCTGCTTAGTTTTATAATGAGATACCACACTTGCTTCCTATCCCTAAGGGAAATAAGAAAGGATACACTTTTTTTTCCCCTCTTTGCTTTGAGGAAGATTAAAAAACAAACAAACAGAAAAAACAAAAAAAACAAAAAACAAACCTGTATTACTATGTGACCAAAGACAAAATTTGGAAGAAACAGTAATAGGCTAAAATCAGGATTTTAAGCAAGTAGACAGAAATGTTTCTAATCTTTTGTTTTTACATTCTTGCATCATAAATTTTGTTGCTCTTCCTTGGATGGTGTTCAAAAGTAAAAACTACTCTTACTTTAAACATATGAAGATTTATGATGATTCAGGTGATTTCTTAAGTGGCCTCTCACCTATGTGAATATTTATAAGAATAAAAAATGAAAGCAAATTATGTTTGCTATAGATTCAAAAGTTATCCAAGGACCAAAAATCACTGCCATCTATGCAGACAGTAGCATGTTTTTCTGAAGGAAATCAAATATTACAGTTTATTTATTGGTAAGCACAGTTTACTATGGTCTTGGAAATCAGCCAAGATTTTATAACATGACCAATTTTTCATAAGTTATAAAAGAGTAATAACCTTCCATATGCTAGTGGAGACTTTTGTTTTGAGAAAAAAAATAAAAATAATAATTGAATAAAAGTAATTCTTTAGCTATCAGATGAGATTTTAGGTAGTAAAACAGTTTTTTATATATAATAGTAATGCTATTTTTTTGTATGAAAAGTGAAAAAAACAAGTCTGTATATTGTCTCAAAGGAAAGTGTACAAGATTATGGCTATAATAAAATATTGTTATCTCACTTTGAAATTTTTCTGCTTTTACGTTTGCTTGCTCTCTCAACTTTCTCTGACATGTGACATTTTCTCATATTTCCTGCTTTTATCACAGTGTTATGAAATTTAGTGTCTTGACAATTTAAGTAATGAATTCATAAATAATTTTTTTCAACCATGTGATTTGTTGTAAAAATTTAGACTGCATACATTAATTTTATACCTGGTACATTTGAAATTATTTTCTTTTTAGTGTATCTGATTTTCAAGATTGACCTTCCAAACTTCCAAAATTTTATTTTAAAAGTTTGCTATAAGGTGAAAAACCAGTTATAGAGATCTGTGAAAGGCAAATCATATTACAGATGTGAAAGTGTGCTTATCAAACTTGTTCATCAAGGATGAACAGCACAGTGACCAACTAATCCTAGTTTGTCCAGGATTTTGCTGACTGTAGTATTATAAGTCTTGAATCCCAGAAAGCCAGTCCTCAACCCATGTAGTCGATATATAAAATTTCAGTGGACCAGCCTATATATAATCATGCTGCTGCTGCTGCTAAAGTCGCTTCAGTCGTGTCGAAATCTGTGTGACCCCATAGATGGCAGCCCACCAGGCTCCCTTGTCCCTGGGATTCTCCAGGCAAGAACACTGGAGTGGGTTGCCATTTCCTTCTCCAGTGCATGAAAGTGAAAAGTGAAGTGGAGTCGCTCAGTCTTGTCTAACCCTCAGCAACCCCATGGACTGCAGCCTTCCAGGCTCCTCTGTCCATGGGATTTTCCAGGCAAGAGTACTGGAGTGGGGTGCCATTGCCTTCTCCGATATATAATCATAGTTTGTCTATATCTATAAATAAATCTGTGTCTGTATCCACATGCTAGATACATGATATATGTATGTGTAGTGAGTCAGTCAGGGAGGGGAAAACTTCCCATCTTCCCTTTGTGCTTCAAAGTTTGGCATTGTTTATCTTTATAATCGAGCAATTTGCATTTGATATGTATTTTTTAACAAATCGATAGATACCCACTTGGCTAGTTTTTAGTTTTCTCTTTCTCTCTTTCTTCCTTCCTCTCTTCTTTCCTCCTTTCTTACGCACATATTTATTATCTATTTATATAGCTGTATGCTTTGTTTTATTTTATTACTAAAAAAATCACACATTATTTATATGACACATTAATGATAAACATTTGGGAAGAAGTATCATCATGTTAGATTCATTTTCCTTTTGAAAACTGATATTCTTAAANATCATGTTAGATTCATTTTCCTTTTGAAAACTAATATTTTTAAATTATTCATAACAAATTTTTTAAACTCTTGTTTTTTTATTTTCTTCTATTGGAGTATACCTAATGTATGAAAAGTGCACGTGTTAGTCACTCAGCCATTTCTGACTCTGAGAACACACGAACTGTAGCTTTTCAGGCTCCTCTGTCCATGGAATTCTCCAGGCAAGAATGCTAGAGTGGGTAGCTATTCCCTTCTCCAGGGAATCTCCCCAACCCAGGGACTGGACTTGGGCCTTCTGCATTGCAGACAGGTTCTTTACCAACTGAGCCACCAGAGAAGCCCATAGTTAATGTATGCTGCTGCCGCTGCTGCTGCTAAGTTGCTTCAGTCGTGTCCGACTCTGTGCGACCCCATAGATGGCAGCCCACCAGGCTCCACCATCCCTGGGATTCTCCAGGCATCTCCTCCCTCTGGTAACCACTAATTTGTTCTCTATATCTGTTAGTCTCTTTCTTTTTGGTATATTCACTAGTTTGTTGCATTTTCTTAGATTTCACATCACATATAAGTAATGTCATTAAGTATTTGTCATTCTCTATTTGACTTATTTAACACAGGCCTCCCTGGTGGCTCACTGGTAAAGAATCTGTCTGCTAAGCAGGAGACCAGGGTTCAATCCCTGGGTCAGGCAGACCCCCTGGAGAAGGAAATAGCAAGCCTCTCCAGTATTCTTGTTTGGAAAATCCCATTGACAGAGGAACCTGGCAGGTTACAATCACGGGGTTGCAAAGAATTTGACACGACTTAGTGACTAAACAGAATCAGCAGCAGTTTGAGTTATTTAACTTAGCCTAATGTCTTCCAAGTTTTTTGAGGACATTAGACTGCAAATGGCAAACATTCATTCTTTTTATGGCTGAGTATATTTCTAGTGTGTATATATGTCACATCTACTTTATTCAGTTTTTTTTAAAAAATTTTAAATTGAAGGGTAATAGCTTTATAGAATTTTGTTGTTTTCTGTCAAACCTCAACAACATGAATCAGCCACAGGTATACATATATCCCTACCCTTTTGAACCTCCCCCTCCAATCTCCCTCCCCAGCCCTCCCCTCTAGGTGCATAGAGTCCCTATTTGAGTTTCCTGAGCCATACAGCAAATTCCTGTTGGTTATCTATTTTACATATGGTAATGTAAGTTTCCATGTTACTCTTTCCATACATCTCACCCTCTCCTCCACTCTCTCCATGTCATAAGTCTATTCTCTATATCTGTTTCTCCACTGTTGCCTTATAAATAAATTCTCCAGTACCATTTTTTTAGATATTGTATATATGCGTTAGAAAATGATATTTATCTTACTCTTTCTGACTTA
This sequence comes from Redunca redunca, assembly GCA_006410935.1. NCBI lineage: Eukaryota > Metazoa > Chordata > Mammalia > Artiodactyla > Bovidae > Redunca > Redunca redunca. The sequence continues at coordinate 369,445 of SJYQ01001837.1, read as the reverse complement.
CTTCACTCTGTATAATAGGCTCTAGGTTCATCCACTTCATTAGAACTGACTCAAATGCATTCCTTTTTATGACTGAGCACTATTCCATTGTGTATATATACCACAACTTCTTTATTCCTTCATCTTTCTATGGACATCTAGGTTGCTTCCATGTCTAGCTATTGTAAATAGTGCTGCAATGAACAAAGGGATACATGTGTCTTTTTCAATTTTGGTTTCCTCAGGGTATTTGCCTAGGAGTGGGATTGCTCGGTCAGATGGTAGTTTTATTCCTAGTTTTTAAAGGAATCTCCATACCATCTTCCATAGTGGCTGTATCATTTTACATTCCCACCAATAATACAAGAGAGTTTCCTTTTCTAAACACCCTCTCTAGCATTTAGTGTTTGTAGACTTTTTGATGATGGTGATTCAGACTGGTGTGAGGTGATATCTCATTGTAGTTTTGATTTGCATTTCATCTGTTGATGTGTTGATCAGTGAGGAAGGCTTTCTTATCTCTCCTTGCTATTCTTTGGAACTCTGCCTTCAAATGGGTAAATCTTTCCTTTTCTCCTTTGCCTTTTGATTCTCTTCTTTTCACAGCTATTTGTAAGGCCTCCTCAGACAACCATTTTGCCTTTTTGCATTTCTTCTTCTTGGGGATGGTCTTGATCCCTGCTTCCCATACAATGTCATGAACCTCTGTCCATAGTTCATCAGGCACTCTATCAGGTCTAATCCCTTGAGTCTATTTCTCACTTCCACTATATAATTGTAAGGGATTTTATTTAGGTCATACCTGAATGGTCTAGTGGTTTCCCCTGGTTTCTTCAATTTCAGTCTGAATTTGGCAATAAGGAGTTCATGATCTGAGCCACAGTCAGATCCTGGTCTTGTTTTTGCTGACTGTATAGAGCTTCTCCATCTTTGGCTACAAAGAATATAATCAATCTAATTTTGGTATTGACCATCTGGTGATGTCCATGTGTAGAGTCTTCTCTTGTGTTGTTGGAAGAGGGTGTTTGCTAAGACCAGTGTGATCTCTTGGCAAAACTCTGTTAGCCTTTGCCCTGCTTCATTTTGTACTCCAAGGTGAAAGTTCCCTGTTACTCCAGGTATCTCTTGACTTCCTACTTTTGCATTCCAGTCCTCTATAATGAAAAGGACATCTTTTTTTAGTGTTAGTTCTAGAAAGTCTTGTAGGTCTTCATAGAACCATTCAACTTCAGCTTCTTCAGCATTACTGGTCAGGGCATCAACTTGGATTATCGTGATATTGAACAGTTTGCCTTGCAAATGAACAGAGATCATTCTGTCATTTTTGAGACTGCATCCAAGTACTGCATTTCATACTCTTTTGTTGACCATGATGGCTACTCCATTTCTTCTAAGGGATTCTTGCCCACAGTAGTAGATATAATGGTCATCTGAGTTAAATTCACCCATTCCAGTCCACTTTGGTTTGCTGATTCCTAAAATGTCTATGTTCACTTTTGCTGTCACCTGGATGACCTATTCAAACTTGCCTTGATTCATGGACTTAACATTGCAGGTTGCTATACAGTATTGCTCTTTGCTTCTATCACCAGTCACATCCACAACTGAGTAGTTTTTTTTTTTGCTTTTGGCTCTGTCTCTCCATTCTTTCTGGAGTTATTTCTCCATTGATTTCCAGTAGCGCGCTGGGCACCTACCAACCTGGGAAGTTCGTCTTTCAATGTCCTATCTTTTTGCTTTCCTTAGTGATTAATGCAAAGAAATAGAGGAAAATAGTAAAATGGGAAAGACTAGAGATCTCTTCAAGAAAATTAGAGATACCAAGGGAACATTTCTTGCAAAGATGGGTTCAATAAAGGTCAGAAATGGTATGGACCTAACAGAAGCAAAAGATACTAAGAAGAGGTGGCAAGAATACATCAGTTCAGTTCATTTCAATTGCTCAGTTGTGTCCGACTCTTTGCAACCCCATGAATCACAGCACGCCAGGCCTCCCTGTCCATCACCAACTCCTGGAGTTCACTCACACTCACATCCACTGAGTTGGTGATGCCATCCAGCCATCTGTTCCTCTGTTGTCCCCTTTTCTCCTGCCCTCAATCCCTCTCAGCATCAGGGTCTTTTCCAAAGAGTGAACTCTTTGCAAGAGGTGGCCAAAGTACTGGAGTTTCAGCTTTAGCATCATTCCTTCCAAAGAACACCCAAGGATGATCTCCTTTAGAATGGACTGATTGGATCTCCTTGCAGTCCGAGGGACTCTCAAGAGTCTTCTCCAACAGCACGGTTCAAAAGCATCAATTCTTCGGCACTCAGCTTTCTTCACAGTCCAACTCTCACTTCCATACATGACCACTGGAAAAACCATAGCCTTGACTAGACAGACCTTTGTTGGCAAAGTAATGCCTCTGCTTTTGAATATGCTCTCTAGCTTGGTCATAACTTTTCTTCCAAGGAGTAAACGTCTTTTAATTTCGTGGCTGCAATCACCATCTGCAGTGATTTTGGAGCCCCCCAAAATAAAGTCTGCCCCTGTTTCCACTGTTTCTCCATCTATTTCCCATGAAGTGATGGAACTGGGTGTCATGATCTTAGTTTTTTGAATGTTGAACTTTAAGCCAAGTTTTTCACTCTCCTCTTTCACTTTCATCAAGAGGCTTTTTATTTCCTCTTCACTTTCTGCCATAAGGCTGGTGTCATCTGCATATCTGAGGTTATTGATATTTCTCCCGGCAATCTCGATTCCAGCTTGTGCTTCTTCCAGCCCAGCGTTTCTCATGATGTACTCTGCATATAAGTTAAATAAGCAGGATGGCAATATACAGCCTTGCCGGACTCCTTTTCCATTTGGAACCAGTCTCTTGTTCTATGTCCAGTTCTAACTGTTGCTTCCTGACCTGTATATAGGCTTCTCAAGAGGCAGGTCAGGTGGTCTGGTATTCCCATCTCTTTCAGAATTTTCCAGTTTATTGTGACCCACACAGTCAAAGGTTTTGGCATAGTCAATAAAGCAGAAGTAGACGTTTTTCTGGAACTCTCTTCGTTTTTCCATGATCTAGTGGAATCCAAGAATACATAGAACTATACAAAAAGGATCTTCATGACCCAGATAATCATTATGGTGTGATCACTCACTTAGAGCCAGGCATCCTGGAATGTGAAGTCAGATGGGCCTTAGGAAGTACTACTACAAATAAATCTAATGGAGGTAATCAAATTCCAGTTGAGTTATTTCAAATCCTGAAAGATGATGCTGTGAAAGTACTGCACTCACTATGTCAGCAACTTTGGAAAACTCAGCCGTGGCCACAGGACTGGAAAAAGTCAGTTTCATTCCAATCCCAGAGAAAGACAATGCTAAAGAATGTTCAAACTACTTCCCAGTTGCACTCACAGGATAGCAAACTAATGGTCAAAATCCTCCAAGCTAGGCTTCAACAGGATGTGAACTGTGAACTTCCAGATGTTCAAGCTGGATTTAGAAAAGGCAAATTGCCAACATCTGTTCAATCATTGAAAAAGCACCATAGTTCCAGAAAAACATCTACTTCTGCTTTATTGATTACGTCAAAGCCTTTGACTGTGTGGATCACAACAAACTGGGAAATTCTTAAAGTGATGGGAATACCAGACCACCTGACTTGCTTCTCTGAGAAATCTGTATGCAGGTCAAGAAGCAACAGTTAGAAGTGGACATGGAACAACAGACTGGTTCCAAATTGGGAAAGGAGTATGTCAAGGCTGTATATTATCACCATGATTATTTAACTTATATGCACAGTACATTATGAGAAATGCTGGCCTGGCTGAAGCACAAGCTGGAGTCAAGATTGCTGGGAAAAATATCAATAACCTCAAATATGCAGATGACAGCACCCTTATGGCAGAAAGTGAAGAAGAACTAAAGAGTCTCTTGATGAAAGTGAAAAAAGAGAATGAAAAAGTTGGCTTAAAACTCAACATTCAGAAAATTAAGATCATGGCCCCAGTCCCATCACTTCATGGGAAATAGATGGGGAAAAAGTGGAAACAGTGACAGATTTTAATTGTTTGATCTGCAAAATCCCTGCAGACGGTGACTGCAGTCATGAAATTAATAGACACTTGCTCCTTGGAAAGAAAGCCAAGTCCAACCTAGACAGAATATTAAAAAGCAGAGACATTACTTTGCACACAATGGTCTGTCTATTCAAAGCTATGGTTTTTGCAGTAATCATGTATGGATATGAGAGTTCTATAAAGAAAGCTGAGTGCTGAAGAATTGATGCTTTTGAACTGTTCTGTTGGAGAAGACTCTTGAGAGTCTCTTGAACTACAAGAAGATCCTACCATTCCATCCTAAAGGAAATCAGTCCTGAGAATTTATTGGAAGCACTGATGCCTAAGCTGAAACTCCAAAACTTTGGCCACCTGATGCGAAGAACTGAGTCATTTGGGACCCTGATACTGGGAAGGATTGAAGGCAGGAGGAGAAGGGGATGGCAGAGAATAAAATGTTTGGATGATATCACCTACTGAACGGACACGAGTTTGAGCAAGCTCTGGGAGTTGGTGATAGACAGGGAGGCCTGCGATCTGCAGTAGTCCTTGGGGTCACAAAGAGTCGGATATAACTGAAGAACTGAGCTGAACTGAAGTGTTGATGTTCACTTAGATTGCTTCCATATCTTGTAAATTATACATTGCTGCTATGAGCATTGGGGGTGAATGTATATATTTTGAATTTGTGTTTTTTTTTTTTTTGCTAGATATATGACCAGGAGTGGAATTGCTGGGTCTAATGATATCTCTACTTTTTAGTTCTTTGAGAATCCTACATGTTCTTTTCCACAGTGGCTGTTCCAATTTACATTCCCACCAATGCTAAGGCAATCTAGAGATTCTATGCAGTCCTTATGAAAATACCAATGACAGTTTAACAAAACTAGAAGAAGTAATTTAACAATTCTTATGGAAACAAAAGATTTTTAATAGACAAAATAATATTGAGAAAGAAGAACAGAGCTGGAGGAATTTGCTCCCTGATTTCGAACTATATTACAGAACTACAGTCATTAAAATAGTGTTGTTTTGGCACAAAAATAGACACATAGATCATTGGAATAGAATAGAGAGCCCCCCCAAAAACAAACAAACACACACCTCCAGTCAATTAGTCTTTGACAAATGAAGCAGGCAAGAATATACAATGGAGAAAACAGTCTCTTCAACAAGTGGTGCCAGAAAAAACTGGATAACTATGAATGAATGAAATGTAAAAATGTAAAAAATGTAAAAAATGAAAATGAAATTAGGTTATTCGCTAACACCATATGGAGAAGGAAATGGCTACCCATCCAGTACTCTTGCCTGGAAAATCCCTTGGAGGGAGGAGTGTGGTAGGCTACAGTCCATGGGGTCGCAAAGAGTTGGACGCGACTGAGTGGCTTCACTTTCATTTTCACTTTTTCTATCACCATGTACAAAATTAAACTCAAAATGGATTAAATATGTAAATGTAAGACTGGATACCATAAAATTCCTAAAGGAAAATATGACCAGAACACACTTTGATATAAATTGTAGCAACACATTTTTGATCCATCTCCTAAAAGAAAGGAAATAAAAATGAGCAAATGGAACCTAATTAAACTTAAACACTTTTTCACAACAAAGGAAACCATCAACAAAATGAAAAGATAACCTAATGAACAAGGAAAAATATTGGCCAGTGATATGATTGATAAAGAGTTAATATTCAACATATGTGAACAATTCATACAACTTAACATAAAAAAGTGCTGAATCTTTATGTAAATTTTTAAAGCACTGAAGCCATTAAAATACTGAGAAAATTGTTCCAGGTATCACTTTAAATGTCTGTGTATATAAAAAAACAAAATGGATATCTCTCATACATGGGAGATATTTCTTGCCAATCATTACGTGATTAAGGCTTTTAAAAGCATAGTCAACTTCAGTTTATGATCATGTCATACACAACAGTAACATCCTCAGACGTCACCATTCTGTGAATCCTCAGACTTCACCATTCTTCAATTATTTCATATTACCATTTATACGTATGTTTCACTCACTTGTAGTTCTCACTAAATACCTGTAGCATCTAAGTTTTCTCATCAAAATCTCCCAGATCTGCCTATACCGAGTTCCTTGGGTCTCTCAGGTGTGTCCCAGATTTTTTCATCTCTATAGTGGCTGTAGAGGCCACTATGTTGTTGGAGAAGACTCTTATGAGTCCCTTGGACTGCAAGGAGATCCAACCAGTCCATTCTGAAGGAGATCATCTCTGGGATTTCTTTGGAAGGAAAGATGCTAAAGCTGAAACTCCAGTACTTTGGCCACCTCATGCGAAGAGTTGACTCATTGGAAAAGACCCTGATGCTGGGAGGGGTTGGGGCAGGAGGAGAAGGGGACGACAGTGGATGAGATGGCTGGATGGCATCACCGACTCAATGGACATGAATCTGAGTGAACTCTGGGAGTTGGTGATGGACAGGGAGGCCTGGCGTGCTGTGATTCATGGGGTCGCAAAGAGTCGGACATGACTGAGAGACTGAACTGAACTGAACTGAGAGGCCACTATGGGATATAACCTGCTCTTCCTGCCTGTCCTCTTTGAAAACAATGCTTCTTTTTGCTGATCCCCTTACTACTTATAGAGCTATATTTTGCTGTAAAATGGTCTATCTTATTCATCACTTTATGCCCTGTGCTTGGAATAGTATTTAGCACATAGCTTATTTGGAAACTATGTATGCATTATAGAAATATTCACACCTATTTACTGAGTGTCTGATATGTATCAACACAGTGTTAGTAACTGATGGAACAAAGACTGGCAGAAGAAGCACTGGTCCTTCCCACATGGAGAGAAGTTGCTGTTCACTCTAGAGTATATTGACCAGTGGCCAGGAAACTATAGATGCATTGCAGGATGTGAAATCCATGAGAGGGAGTGCAGGGGGCTGACATGCCAAGAAGGGGCACTCAGCAGCTCCATGCAGGATACACTTGAACTGATTTGTTCTACAGAGAGAAGGTTGCCTGGGTTAAATGTGTTTGGCTGGGAATAAGCAGAAAATATCTTTGCTTCTCTGGGCTCAGGAAAGCTTTTTCCTAGCATGATTCACTCTAAAAGAAAATTGAGTATCTCCACAAATTCTAGGTCATTTCTGGTTTTGAGGTATAAACACATGCACACTTTAAAGCAGAAAATTAGTTCTTTAATGCATTTCAGTTTCTAATTTAACATAAGAAAATTTCAGAGGAGAATCTAAATTTATCTCTTTAGTCCTTTACAAATATAACATACTAAGCATAATGTCTGAAAACTATGATGAAAACCCGAGACTAATTCACTTTTTTTTTTTTCAGAACAAGGGAAGATAAAGAGCATCTCACAATTCTTTGTAAGACCTACATTTCAGTGCTTCCCTCTGTACCCCCCCACCCCAGCCCCGCTTGTTTAACCATTACTGGCAGGTGTGCAAAATGATGTTGGTAGGGTTTCTTTTATTTCTGGCAAAGCATTTAGTATACAATTTTATTTTTATGAAGTAAATTTCAATGGGACCACTGTACTCTTTGGAACTCATTTAATATTACATAGTAGTAGGCCAGGATAAGAAACTCTTTTAAATGAATTTTTTTCCCCCTGTTCTGTATCATTCATATGCTAATATTCTGCCAAGATTCAGTATATGTCCTGGAGCTTTAGGAAGTGTTTTATCTACAGATGCTTTATTCATCCTCATCAAAACACAGTCAAATAAGAAAAATCTGGCTTGCTTTCTAGTCATTGTCTAGTTAACACATTGTAATATTTTTTACAAGTATTGTGTAGTTATTATAAAATGTTTTATTAATTGTCTGAGTGTGCATATGAAGGACATTGGCTATATTTGATTTAAAGCAAGANCCTCTCCCTCTCTCTCTCCCCCAGAGTCCAAAAGTTCTCTCTATAGATCTGAGTCTCTTTTGTTGTCTCGCATACAGGGTCATCATCCCCATCTTTCTAAATTCCATATATATGCGTTAGTATACTGTATTGGTGTTTTTCTTTCTGGCTTACTTCACTCTGTATAATCGGCTCCAGTTCCATGGATACTTTTAAATATATATACTTTTTTTCTAATGTAAGCACTTGCTATTAAGCATGTTATCCTCTTTGGATAAAAGAAAATGTGTGTGCATGAAATCTGTGCCTTTTCTTCAACTGGAGTGTTTTCTGATGATTCCTAATGATATTATTATCATGTTACCTATGGGAAATGGTGGTATTTATATAGAGCAGTGGGTTTCCCTGGTGGCTCAGTGGTAAAGAATCTGCCTGCAATGCAGGAGAAGCAGGAGATGCGGGTTCAATCTCTGGGTTGGGAAGATTCCCTGGAGGAGAGCATGATAACCCACTCCAGGATTGTTGCTTGGAGAATCCCATGGACAGAGGGCCCTGGTGGGCTACAGTCCATGGGGTTGCAAAGAGTCAGACATGACTGAGTGCACAACACAGCAGCATCATATAGAACAATAGGGTCAATAATGAGTCTTGGTGGCCATGAGATGACCCCCTGGGGGCTTGACTAACCCTGGGCCTTGCCCAGCTGTCCTGGGCTGGGGGGAGTAGAATCTTAAGCACATCCAGGTACCACTCACAACATATCAATTGAGAAGCTCTGTAATTATGTGCACAGGGCAGCCTTGGCAAGTCATGTCACATTACTATAAATGCAGACATTGGTTTTTTCCCTCTTTCTTTTTCCCTTTTCTTTATCTTTAAAAATAATATTCATGAGAATTTTTTCCCAAATATTACAAAAGATTATTCTAAAATATTCAGATAATAAAAAATAGTCAAATAAAATTACTCATAACTCTAATACCTCCAAAATAACTGTGGTTAGATGGTGTGCATAAATTTTGATTGTAAGTCATATATAATTTTGTGTGCTTCTTTTTTTAAACCTGATGTTCTATTTACATTTCCCTACATATTTAATTAAAGCTGATTTTTTACTTGTTGCAAGATATTCCATTAAATGAATGTTCTGTAGTTAATTTTATAATTTATTTTGTTAGTGAGATAATTCTCATTTTTTCCAGTATTTTAGTTAATGTTGATATATTCTTGAAATGTAATAAGGATAATTATCTAAAAGTAGAATTAAGGGTTCTATTTTAGTTGAACTAGCTACTGAAATAAACTCCAAGGTATTGGTTGTTAACTGGATGTACTTTTTGGTCGTACAGAGGTCAATGAGAACCTTCTGTGCAGCACGGGGAACTCTACTCAGTACTCTGTGGTGACCTAAAGGGGAAGGAAATCCAAAAACCAGGGTATATGTATATGTTTAGCTGACTCACCTGGCTGTATAGCAGAAACTAGCACACCATTGTAAATAAAAATTTAAGGAAAAAAAAAGTTTAATCAGGGTGGTTTAATCAGGGTGAAGTGTGGCTTTGGGGGTGGTGGTGCAGAACGAAGGCCATATTCAGTTCTAGGAAAATGGCTGCAGACTGCGCCCTGGTCACACATGGCTACAGTGATCACCCTGGAGATGAGGCACGGGGTGGACTGAGGAAGAGAAGCAGAGTGGGGAATTACATGGAATGTGTAGATGGCTCAAGTACTGCAGGCAGTCATGGTTGGACCACACTACACTGCTAGGGAGACCATGTGCTCAGCGACTTTGTCTTCATTTCAAGATCACAGTTCTGAGCATATTTAAAGTTCTTGCCAATTATCATAAGGAATATTTTACCCAATTTGCACCTGAGAAAAAGTGTAGAAAAACCTTGTTTTAACTCGACAGTCATAAGCATATTTTTAAAAAAGTTTTCTGATCTTCAGGTAAAATAAAAAAAAATGAAAGCCTTCTCACTGTTGCTTTAAATAGCAATTCTTTGATTACTAGAAAAGTTGAACATTTTTATATGTATATGGGCCATTTTTTTTCCCCCTGAATTCTGAACTTAGGACATTAACCATTTTGTTTTTGATGCAAGTGCACATCTTTTTCTTAGTAATTAAAAAAAAGCAATAAAATTAGGNTTTTTTTTTTTTTTTTTTTTTTTGATTGACTTTGTAGAATACATTGGTTAGAGAGGTACAAGTTTAAGGTAGCTGGAATGGGATGGAAATGTTGAGACGTATGTATGTTTCCATATAAATTACCCCATAAATCTGTAAGAAATGCTTGGAGTATGTTTGTGAATAATGCATTGTGCTTCAAATGTTACACATTTGTTTCTGAGCATATGCATTTTACAGAGTTCAGATTGAGCCTACTGGATTACATTTGAAAATATGTCACCTTCGTACAATAGGTTACTGCATATACCCACATGATCAATTCAGGCTTGGTAATATATTCCGCTCTTCCTTTTAGCAGTCCAAATGCACATATTTTACATTACTAGTTACTATCCATCAAGTCATATGAAAGTTACTGCATCAAAAACCAGATTGTCAGTTTCTGGAGCTTTTGTAATATCCACACAACCCTGAATATTTCATATTTATAGACTTTTATAATATAGAAAACATTTTTATAACGTATTCTATGTAGCATTATATATACCAGAACTCCTGTGAATGTGGTTCTATTCAAGCCTCCAAATCTTAAGAAGGTAGTGTGTCTTTATACCTTCTTATTCCCATGAAGTAGCCTGCTTTTGCATTGATGAAAATTCTTAGGAGTGTGATTGTGACAAATCTCCTTAGAAAGTTGAAGAATATTTGTACAGAACTTTGTTCAAATTCTAAAAGTTTTGCCTGAAGAATTACATTTATAGTAACCTGGATTTTGGAATGGAATAAGGATGATATCTTTGAACTAAAATCATAATTAACCTTTTTACAACTTTTCTGGACCTTATTAATTTCCATGAATTAAAAAAAGCCTGCACAACATGGATGGACCTGGAGATTGTTGGGCTGAGTGGAGTGAGTCAGATAGAGAAGGATGGATGTCTTGCAATGTTGCTTGTATGTGGATTCTAGAGAGGAGGTGCAAATGAATTTCTTTTCAGGACAGAGATAGAGTCCAGGATGGGAAGAGCAAACTTATGTTACCAGGGATAAGGGAGGAAGGATAAATTGGGAGATTGGAATTGACATGTATACACTACTATAAGTAGAATGGATAACTGATAGAGACCTGTTGTGTAGCACAATAAACTCTACTTTATGTTCTATAATGGCCTCTCTGGAAGCGGAATCTAAGTGGAATCCAAGAAATTTACATATGACTGATTAAACTTGTACACCTGAAGCTAGCACAGAACTGCGGATCAGCTGTGTAGTCAAGAAAGCTTCTTAATTAATTTTGAATAATGCTGCAGACCTCTTTCATGTTTGCTTAAATTTCATTTGAGAAGTAAATGCCAAAAGTGTGCACCTTGTCATATATATTAAACATGTTTTACATTGATTTGAAATTTTAATGATGGGTAATGCAACTTTCTGTAAAATGCAAATCAATAATCACCCTGTGTATGCTGACTTAATTAAAAAAAACGGAAAGATTAATGGTCACTTTTTAACTTCTTCACTAATACAGTGGCAGCTGCATAAAGTGATGCCTAGAATCACATATGTTGTCTCTGTGGGAAACTGGCCTCTTCACTTTGCAACAAATTAGTAAGTAGGGTTTCTCCATAGATGAATGTGAGAAGCCACATGGTTCCATTTTCTGTAATGTATAGATTTAAATTTAGGAAATATACTAAATTCATAATCTGTTATACTCAAGAAATGTTGGGCAAATTGTTAACAAATTATATGAGAAAATTAGAACCAGATCAACAGATGGAATTTGACTGGTTTTGTTTGTTTGCTTGATATTTGTTCAGTTGAGTTTAGGTCTGAATTACTTTGAATCAGAGTAGATTCAAATGTAGGCTGAAATGTACTTTGGGTTTCTTAATAGCTGAATAAATTTTGGTTAAGTTATATAACCTTTCCCTTGTGGCTCAGAGGGTAAAGCGTCTGCCTGCAAAGCAGGAGACCTGGGTTCAATCCCTGGGTCAGGAAGATCCCCTGGAGAAGGAAATGGCAGCCCACTCCAGTAATCTTGCCTGGAAAATCCCGTGGACAGAGAAGCCTGGTAGACTACAGTCCATGGAATCGCAAAGAGTCTGACACGACTGAGCGACTTCACTTCACTTCACATAACCTTTACCAAGTTTTAGTTTCTCATCTTGTAATGTGGAAATAATATAACAATACCTACTTTAAAGGACTGTGTGGTGTTCGGGACAATGTTTCTATTTTCTATACTACTGACTCTTCTTTGGAGATCTCACCAATTCTCAGGGATTTTAATCCCATCTTTAAGATAATGCTGATGTCTACAACAAATTTTTCTGTATTTTCCACCCTGATTCTTCCTGAACCTGAATCTCACCCAAATTGAGTTCCCCACCGAGTTTATGATGAACCTCTTCACCCAGTACTTTATTCCTTTTCTTGTCTTGTCCCTGTTCCCCTCAGGACTGAGAAGTATGAAAGAAAAAGAGGGATTGAAAGCAAGTAGGAACTTGCAGGACCTTCCTAGATATGAAAGGTCCTCCATGTCCCCCATTTCTGTTTGTGGAAAAATGCTTTAGCCTCCTAGGCTTTTCCTGAGTTTCAAAGAACAGAATCAAGCATTTACTAATTAAGGAAGTGAGGTAATGTAGAAACAAAGGAAAAACAGCTAAGAAAGAAGCATAATGAAAATAGGTCAGAGATAAAACAATCCTACTTCATCCTCAAGGAGTATATTAATACATAACAATCTGACACATATCTTTGAGTTGTTCTGCACAAACTAAGACTCCCCACCCAGTGGAGGATGGTGACTACATACTGACTACAAGAATTTAGGCCCCAGGCTGCTTGGAACCAAAAGGTTAATCATTAATTTTCTCAAACACCATCCTGTTGACTGCCCACCAACCAATCAAAGGAAATTCACACTTCCTGCAGCTCTCACTCCAGATGTTGCCCTAAAAAAAATTCCTGGCCTGAAAGCCATCAGGGGGTTTGGGATTTTTACTCACGAGCTGCCTGTTCTCCTTGTTTGATGCTTTCAATAAACACTGTACTTTCCCCCACCACAACCTGGTAGGTCAGTAGATTGGTTTTGCCACATGGACCCAAATTCATTTTGTAACATTCCTTCCCCTCACACTCCAACAGAGAGCCATTAACCATCCTGATTCTAATTCCAAAATATATCTATTCTATCCTTCCACCTCGCATGCCAGCTCATTCATCAGACCACAGATATTTCCTGCCTCGATTGCTCCCAGCTTCTACAATCCAGCCTGTCTTTTTGCATCCTTGTGTCCCTCTCATACAGTCTCCAGATTGTTGTAGCTATGATATTCTTAACACTCAAATTGGATCACACTCTGCATGCTATAGGGACTTCCTCTGAGTTTAATATAAAAAAATTCATTTCCTAACCTGGCTGACAAGGCCCTTCATGAATGTTTGGGGCATATCTTATCAAATTTATGTCATACGACACCCTTTCAAGCTTGACACACAGAGGCCAACTGTGTTTATGTGACCACTCCCTACTATTTCCGGCCTTGGCCATTTGGCATAAGCTGTGCCCTTTGCATGATATGTGTTCTCCCATCCCCCAACTCCCTGGTTTCTCCAGTAGTCATATATGGATGTGAGAGTTGGACTGTGAAGAAAGCTGAGCACCGAAGAATTGATGCTTTTGAACTGTGGTGCTGGAGAAGACTCTTGAGAGTCCATTGGACTGCAAGGAGATCCAACCAGTCAATTCTAGTGGAAATCAGTGCTGAATATCATTGGAAGGACTGATGCTGAACTGAAACTTTGATACTTGAGCCGTCTGATACAAAGAACTGACTCATTGGAAAAGACCTTGATGCTGGGAAAGATTGAAGACAGGAGGAGAAGGGGTTGACAGAGGATGAGATGGTGGGATGGCATGGACACAGACTGGATGACTGGACATGACTGAGCAACTCAACTGAACTAAACTGAACTGATGCCACAATTCACACTCACCACAACTCTGCATGTGGTTTTCTCATATCAGGCTTCACTTTACAGAGGTCTTCCCCAAACTATCCTAACTAAAGAAGGCCCTCATGTGGGGTCTCTTTGTCTCTCCTGTGTCTCTATGGTAAAACATTTAATTGAAATTATTTTGTTATTTATTTTATTGTTCTAGGGTGGGGGGTGCTCAGGCCTGCATTCCCTTAATCTGGTCCCAGGTAGTCCTTGATGAGCTTTTCTCTGGTTCCTTTAATTTGGCCTCAGGTCCTCTTCTCTGGAATGAAGAATGCTAATATCTTCTGCTTGATGGGGGATTTCAGTTCCGTTTAGTTCAGTCGCTTAGTCGTGTCCAACTCTTTGAGACCCCTGTCCTCTGAGACAGGACATCAGGCCTAACCTGCCCATCACCCACTCCTGGAATTTACTCAAACTCATGTCCATTGAGTCGGTGATGCCATCCAACCATCTCATCCTCTGTCATCCCCTTCTCCTCCTGACCTCAATCTTTCCCAGCGTCAGGGTCTTTTCTAATGAGCCAGCTCTTTGCATCAGGTGGCCAAAGATTTGGAGTTTCAGCCTCAACATCAGTCCTTCCAATGAACACACAGGACTGATCTCCTTTAGGATGGACTGGTTGGATCTCCTTGCAGTCCAAGGGACTCTCAAGAGTCTTCTACAACACCACAGTTCAAAAGCATCAATTCTTTGGCACTCAACTTTCTTTATAGTCCAAATCTAACATCCATACATGACTACTAGAAAAACCATAGATGGACCTTTGTTGGCAAAATAATGTCCCTGCTTTTTAATAGGCTGTCTAGGTTGGTCATAACTTTTCTTCCAAGGATGAGCGTCTTTTAATTTCATGGCTGCAGTCACCATCTGAAGGGATTTTGGAGTCCCCAAAATAAAGTCTGTCACTGTTTCCACTGTTTCCCCATCTATTTGTCATGAAGTGATGAGACCAGATGCCGTGATCTTAGTTTTCTGAATATTGAGCTTTAAGCCAACCTTTTCACTCTCTTCTTTCACTTTCATCAAGAGGCTCTTTAGTTCTTCTTCATTTTCTGCCATAAGAGTGGTGTCATCTGAGATTATTGATATTTCTCCTGGCAATCTTGATTCCAGCTTGTGCTTCAACCAGCCCAGTGTTTCTCTTGATGTACTCTGCATATAAGTTAAATAATCAGGGTGACAATATACAGCCTCGAAGTACTCCTTTCCTGACTCGGAACCAGTCTGTTGTTCCACGTCTGGTTCTAACTGTTGCTTCCTGACCTGCATACAGATTTCTCGAGAGGCAGGTCAGGTGGTCTGATATTCCCATCTCTTTAAGAATTTTCCACAGTTTGTTGTGATCCGCACAGTCAAAGGCTTTGGTGTAGTCAATAAAGAAGAAATAGATATTTTTCTGGAACTCTCTTGCTTCTCCAAGGATAGAACAGATGCTGGCAATTTGATCTCTGGTTCCTCTGCCTTTTCTAAAACCAGCTTGAACATCTGGAAGTTTATATATCACATACTGTTGAAGCCTGGCTTGGAGAATTTTGAGCATTACTTTAGTTGTGCGTGAGATGAGTGCAATTGTGCAGTAGTTTGAGCATTCTTTGGTATTGGAATGAAAACTGACCTTTTCCAGTCCTATGGCCCTTGCTGAATTTTTCAAATTTGCTGATATAGTGAGTGCAGCACTTTCACAGCATTATCTTTTAGGATTTGAAATAGCTCAGCTGGAATTCCATCACCTCCACTAGCTTTGTTCATGGTGATGCTTCCTAAGGCCCACTTGACTTCACATTCCCAGAATGTCTGGCTCTAGGTGAGTGGTCACACCATCGTAGTTATCTGTGTCATGACAATCTTTTTTGTATAGTTCTGTGTATTCTTGCCACCTCTTCATAATATCTTTTGCTTCTGTTAGGTCCATACCATTTCTGTCCTTTGTTGAGCCCATCTTTGCATGAAATCTTCCCTTGGTATCTCTAATTTTCTTGAAGAGATATCTAGCCTTTCCCATTCGATTGTTTTCCTCCATTTCTTTGTACTGATCACTGAGGAAGGCTTTCTTATTTCTCCTGGCTATTCTTTGAAACTCTGCCTTCAAACTCTGCCTTCTTTTCTCCTTTGCCTTTCACTTCTCTTAGTTACACAGCTATTTGTAAGGCTTCTTCAGACAGCTATTTTGCTCTTTTGAATTTCTTTATCTTGGGGATGGTGTTGATCCCTGTCTCCTATACAATGTCACGAACCTTTGTCCATAGTTCTTCAGGCACTCTGTCTGTCAGATCTAATCCCTTGAATCTATTTCTCATTTCCACTGTATTATCATAAGGGGTTTCATTTAGGTCATACCTGAATGGTCTAGTGGTTTTTCCTACTTTCTTCAGTCTAAGTCTGAATTTGGCAATAAGGAGTTCATGATCTGAGCCACAGTCAGCTCCCGGTCTTGTTTTTTTCTGACTGTGTAGAGCTTCTCCATCTTTGGCTGCAAAGAATATAATCAACCTGATTTCAGTATTAATCATCTGATGTCCATGTGTAGAGTCTTCTCTTGTGTTGTTAGAAGAGGGTGTTTGCTATGACCAGTGCGTTCTCTTGGCAAAACTCTATTTGCCTTTGCCCTGCTTCGTTCTTGCCTTTGCCCTGCTTCTTTCTGTACTCCAAGGCCAAATTTGCTTGTTACTTCATGTGTTTCTTGACTTTCTACTTTTGCATTCCAGTCCCCTATAATGAAAAAGACATCTTTTTTTGGTATTAGTTCTAAAAGTTCTTGTAGGTCTTCGTAGGACCATTCAACTTCAAACTTCTTCAGCATTACTGGTTGGGACATAGACTTGGATTACTGTGATATTGAATGTTTTGCCTTGGAAACTACCATAGGTCATTCTGTTGTTTTTGAGATTGCATCCAAGTACTGTATTTTGGACTCTTTTGTTGACTATGATGGCTACTCCATTTCTTCTAAGGGATTCTTGCCCACACTAGTAGATATCAAGGTCATATGAGTTAAATTCACCCATTCCAGTCCATTCTAGTTCGCCGATCCCTAAAATGTCAATGTTCATTCTTGCCATCTCCTGTCTGACCACTTCCAACTTGCCTTGATTCATGGACCTAATGTTCCAGGTTCCTATGCAATATTGCTCTTTACAGCATCGACTTTGCTTCTTTCACCAGTCACATTCACAACTGGGTGTTGTTTTTGCTTTGTCTTTATTATACTGATAAAGTGGAGGAAATCAAAGTATATGGAAAACTGTTTCTTAAAACAGCATCCCAACATCTCAGTTTGTAAGACATTTTCATCCCGAAGAATTCTGTTTAACAGGCAAAGTATTAGCAATCCTTTTCCCTCTCCCATCTACCCTCTTTGAAAGGTTCTCATCTTACTCCATAGGCCAGCAGATACCTTTAGCTGAACAGGTAAAGATCAGATACTCATAAAGGTAATCATAAAGACAAAAATAGATAATTGCTTTCAGAATTGTCTAAATATAGCCTCCTTATACCGGACTCCTTCACACTGAACTCAAAATTAGGAGGAATGGTAAACTTTGGTACAGATGTTAAGTCATTCAAGACAAAAAATATGAAAAAAGAGACCTCATCATATATGAATTATGCTGGGTTAGCAGGTAATTTTAGTTTCTGAAGTTCAAGGTGCTGAATATGAATCTGCTTTCAGTACACAGTGTAGTCTGCCCTGGTTGGCAATATTTAAATTCAAAAGTTGTTGTCTGTTCAATCTTCTCAACCTCAAATTCTCCTCTGTATGTCCTGTACACATTCAATCTCTTGTCCCTGATTTTGCCTGATTTAGTGAGGAGCAATGTCTATGTAAAGATGTTGCTCAGTCAGCACTTAGAAAAAGAAGTAAAATTTGTAGCATTGGCTCTGCTGGTAGATAAGCTGTAAGAAAAGATTGCAGTTATTAAAATAAGATAGTGACTGTTGGGTGCCTTTGCCAAGAAGTTTATTATAATAGGATATGGATCTTGTTAATTAACTCAGTAAAAAGTACTAAATCTAGAAGGTTCTTTCTGGAAAATATAGATGAGACAATTTATATGCTCTAAAGTGTGTTATAAAATCAGCACCTTTTCATTCAAAAATGAGTCGTGCCTACTAGGTGCTTGCTGGCAGGCAGGATAAATTGAACATTCAACTGAGGCATCAGGATACAAGATTTAAATTCCAAAGTAAAGGTTTAGGTATAAAAAATTATTTTTAGAGGTTATGTCAAGATTCAACTATATACTTGAAATGTCTGATTTACTTTGAGGCATAAAATTATCAAATATGGTTATTGAAATGGCAACCCACTCCAGTATTCTTGCCTGGAAAATCCCATGGAAAGAGGAGCCTGGAGGGCTGTAGTCCATGGGTTACAAAGAGTCGGGCACAACTGAGTGACTAACACACGTGGATATTGAATGAAAGAAATTTTGAAGATTGACGTTTTTTGGAGCAGTGGTGTTGGGGGTGGGGATGGTGGTATATTTCAAAACCTGTGCTCTCCAGCGGAGCATGTGTCTTCAGGTGTTGTGTTTCCAGGTATTGTGGGGAGGGACTGATGGTGTTAGACATGGTGGAAGTGTCTCAAGGCTGGAGGTTGCTGCTATCAGTCAAAGGCTAAGGCAGATGGGATGGGTTTGGTGTACTGGAAGTAACTCCACTCTTTTCCAGTGGGGATCCTGTGCTAGAAATGCCAGCCCTGATCAATTTAAAGGGTGTTCTCCCCTTAAAACTTTCTATTAGAAGGCAAGGAGATTCTAGCAAAGATGTTCTCTCTCCAGTGACCACCAAATAATCAATAGTTGCAGAAGAGGAGAGGCAGAGGAGAATAGTCAGGTGGGGGAAGAAAGTGGAGGCTCCCAGCAGGAGCGGGGTCCACAAACCCGTGAAATCATCTATGAAAGAAAAGGTCAACTTTAAACAACATTATGCTTGCTGCTGCTGCTGCTGCTGCTGCTAAGTCGCTTCAGTCGTGTCCGACTCTGTGCGACCCCAGAGACGGCAGCCCACCAGGCTCCCTCGTCCCTGGGATTCTACAGGCAAGAACACTGGAGTGGGTTGCCATTTCCTTCTCCAATGCATGAAAGTGGAAAGTGAAAGTGAAGTCTCAGTCGTGTCCGACTCTTAGCGACCCCATGGACTGCAGCCCACCAGGCTCCTCCGCCCATGGGATTTTCCAGGCAAGAGTACTGGAGTGGGGTGCCATTGCCTAGAGAACATAAAAACAGTGAAGTTAAACTTGGACAGTTTCTTTTTCTTCTCCTGCACGCAAATTATAAAGGTTACAGGAAGGGTAGATAGTGAGCTGGATGAGGACATGCAGAGAAAGAGAAAAAAAAATTGCTTATACCCCCTCCCCAGAAGTCGGCTAGCTGCCTAAATCCAGACCTAGCTGATAGAAGGTCCAGCTGCAATTCATATTCAAAGCTTTTATTATTGCTTTGGATGTATTTTAATTGATAAATGGAAATAATTCTCACTTCAGTTTGTCTAAGAGTAAGCAAAAAGCCATAAGTTCTACCAGCATTTTCATTTACGGGAAGAGGAACTTTCCCTAATTTAGGTGTTTAAAGGGAGACGAGGAAATAAATATAAAGTTTGTATAAAAACATCATTCATGATTACATTAGCTCTTAGAGAAACAAAAGATGTGATGCCGTTCCTGTCCTCAAAGAGTTAAGTCTGTGATATCATATTTAAGAGAAGACTAATACTAAAATGGGTACAGTGGAGGTGCTTGGAGGGACATTTAACCTATACACAGAGGGATACAAGAACATTTCCCAGGAAGATGCAGCATCAATTGAGTCTTGAAGATGAGATGCTGTGAGCTGTGTTCTGGGCAGACAGAGCTGCACAGGCAGCATCGGGATTTCTTTTTCTAGAGAGAGAACCTTTGCCTAAATGCACTGACCTTCTTACCCTATTTAGTGGACTGAGTTGGACTCGAGACCCAAAAGGAGCTGCAAAAGTGGTTTCTGCATTGCGTCTGCAAAGGGTGGAGCCCTCTGCTCTCTGCTTCCTCTCCTCTCCCCTCCACCTTCACCTGTCTACATTTCTGGGATGAAAATTTCCTTAAGACAGAGACATATTACAGATTTGAAGTCCAAGAGGCTTCCTCCAGATCTCTCCAGCTAAATCCCCATTCCTTGCCTTCTTCCCTTCTCCTTCACCCTGCTCCCTGCCAACCACCCCGCCCCCCCACCAGCACACCAGTTCAAGGTTTTAATTTGGCGGAATGAGAGGTGGGGGAGACTCTGTTGACCATTTCTGACCCAAGTAAACCATTCTTCTTAACATTTCATTTCTTTGATGGGATGCACTATTTTGACTTATTTGGAAGTCTAGATTGGCTTTTTACTTATTTTTAAGTCCATCCATTTCTTGTGTACATTGTATATATACAAAACTCCTCCAAGAGGAAAATAAGGTGGACCATAGGAAGGCAGATACTAACCAACAGTCCCTATGTATTTAAGATTCTTGAGATTTTTTTCAAGAGGATAGAATAAACTAAAAAACAGTCCACAAAGAACGGGAGGTGCCACATGAACTCCCAGGAATCAAGTTGGGGATAATCTAAACAAATGAAGAAATGACCATTTTACCCCACAGGTCATTATCTGGTCTTCTCTACTAACTCTGGGGTGAGCAGCAGAAAGTTATGGAGTTCTGATTTTCATTTCTGTGCCTTTGAATTTGAGGAACCACGAAATAAGACAAGAGGGCTCAGTTTAGGGTCAACACTCTGCTTCTTGGTCTTGGGTCTCTTACTGTCCAGTCAAATGGCTCAACGAAAACCAGTCTGGGTCTCCTCTTTGTTTTCCAGAAAAGTGCCTTTTCCATTTCAAAATGCCGTTTTTACAGTCTGAGATAGTGATGCACTTTATACTGTCAGATGACATACTGATGTTAGTTATTTTAAGAAGAGACTTAGTTTTAAATCCTGGATACCATGCAAGCTCTAGAGCATTGGAAATCTTTCACATCCTATAAGCTGTACTTGGCTGGGCAGGTTATTTAATCTCTCCATGCAAATATTTCTGCATATGTACAATGAAAACAGTGACTATTTTGCAAGATTGTTGTAGGTTTTATCCAGATTATCCATATGGAGTAACCAGCTGAGTGCCTGACACTTATAAGTATTCAAAGTTTAAGGCTAATTATTTATTATATTAAAGTAATAATAATTGCCTCTATTTTGCTGTCCTTCTAGAGTTGCTCCAATTATCTAAGGCTGGAACTGGCAATAGATCCCTGGGAGTTATGTCTAGTTTCTGGATAGACAACATCTGGCCAAATAAAGCAACAGAGCCTTGTCTCATTATGCTGTTGTATGGTGGCTGCATATATTCATACTTTCTGAACTCTGTAGATGTGGGCATGATGGCACTCTCATGCTTGATTTCCTCTTTAGCTTTTGATGAAGGATCTAGCAGGGATCTCATTGGGCACAGAGATCTAAGATCATTCAAAAGTCAAACAGATATGAGGGTTTGATTCCTCCGCTCCAAGAAGGTGGTTAGAACTTTTTTTTTTTTTTTTTTTTTCTGGTATATGGTAGCAGCTGTTACTTCTTACCAAACAGACAGGCCCAAGTTGCCAAGTTCTTCTCATTCTGGGTGCCAGGTGCTCTGTTAGTGGGAACACATGGCTGTAGTTATGCTGAAGTTCCTTACTTATTTATGTATTTACTTGGTTGTACTGAGTCTTAGTTGTGGCATGTAGGATCTTTAGATACAGCATGTGAGACCTTTAGTTGAAGTCCTCACACTTTTAGCTGCACCACATGGGATCTTCAATCTTCCTTGTGGCATATGGGATCTTCTAGTAGCACATATTGGAGAAGGCAATGGCACCCCACTCCAGTACTCTTGCCTGGAAAATCCCAAGGATGGAGAAGTCTGGTGGGCTGCAGTCCATGGGGTCGCTAAGGGTTGGACACGACTGAGCAACTTCACTTTCACTTTTCACTTTCATGCATTGGAGAAGGAAATGGCAACCCACTCCAGTGTTCTTGCCTGTAGAATCCCAGGGAGAGGAGAGCCTGTTGGGCTGCCGTCTATGAGGCTCCACAGAGTCGGACACAAATGAAGCAACTTAGCAGCAGCAGCAACAGCAGCAGCAGTAGCACATATGGGATCTAGTTCCTTGACCAGGGATTAAACCCAGGACCCTGCATTGGGAGTACAGGGTATTAACCATTGAACCACCAGGGATCTTTCAGGTTTTTTCCTTCCTACATGCAGGCTGATTCATGTCAGTCATGTCCAATTCTGTGTGACTCCATGGACTATAGCCTGCCAGGCTCCTCTGTCCACGGGATTCTCCAGGCAAGAATACCAGAGTGGGTTTCTACTACCTTCTCTAAACTAGAACCAAAATCAAGTGAAGATTTGGGGAAGGACCAATAATTAACTTTCTCTTTTCTCTTCACTCAGCTAGCATTTTTGGATTCATTTAGTCTATAACAAGGGGCTTCCTTGGTGGTTCAGACAATAAAGAACCTGTCTTTATGGAAGACCCAGATTTGATCCCTGGGTCAGGAAGATCCCCTAGAGAAGGAAATGGCAACCCACTCCAGTGTTCTTGCCTAGAGAACTCCATGGACAGAAGAGCCTAGTAGGCTACAGTTCCTGGGGATGCAAAGAGTTGGACACAACTGAGTGGCACTTTTACTTTCAGTCTATAACAAAAAACAAACAAACAAAAAAATACTTTGGAATTGATTTCATTCTCATTTTTGTAAATAGTGAAATTATTATTATATTTCGGATCAATTTGCATAAAATTTACGTTTTTACAATATTGAGTTTTATAATTCGTGGCCATGGATTATTTCTATGTCTACTTACATCCACNGATCAATTTGCATAAAATTTACGTTTTTACAATATTGAGTTTTATAATTCGTGGCCATGGATTATTCCTATGTCTACTTACATCCACTTTGATTTTTCTCAGTAATACTTTCTACTTGCACTTTTTTTTATTTTAAAAAATTTTTTGATTTATATTGGAGTATAGTTGATTAGGGCTTCCCTAGAGGCTTAGCAGTAAAGAGTCACCTGCTAATGCAGCAGACATTGATTCAATCACCTTCATAGGTCACAGCTTTGTCATGTTGAAGTGGTTTGAATAGCTCAGTGAAGCTATGAGATATGTGCAGGGCCACCCAAGATGGATGGATCATAGTGAAGAGTTCTGAAAAAAACATGGTCCACTGGGAAGAAAACAGCAACTCTAATATTCTTGCCTGGAGAACCCCATGAACAGTGAAAGTGAAGTCACTCAGTCATGTCTGACTCATTGCGACCCCATGGACTGTAGCCTATCAGGCTCCTCCATCCATGAGATTTTCCAGGCAAGAATACTGGAGAGGGCTACCATTTCCTTCTCTAGGGGATCTTCCTGACCCAGGGATCGAACCCAGATCTACGTGAACAGTATGAAAAGGCAAAAAGATATGATTCTGGAAGATAAACCCCAGCCTCCCCCCAGGGTGAAAAGTATCCAATATGCTACTTGGAATGAGCAGAGGCCAATTACTGATAGTTCCCATAAGAATGAAGTGACTGGGTGAAATTGGGAACAATGCTCAGTTGTGGATATGTCTGTTAGTGAAAGTAAAGTCTGGTTCTGTGAAGAAAATATTCCATAGGAAAATGAAATGTTAGGTCCATGAATCAAAGGAAATTGGATGTGGTCAAGAAGGAGATTGAGCAAGATTGAGCATAGACATCTTAGGAATCAGTGAACTAAAATGGACAGGAATGGGCAACTTTAATTCAGATGACCATTATAGCAACTTCTGTGGGCAAGAATCCCTTAGAAGAAATGGAGTAGACATCATAGTCAACAAGAGTCTGAAATGCACCATACTGTACTTAGTTGCTCAGTCATGTCTGACCCTTTGTGACCCCATGGAGAGCAGCCTGCCAGGCTCCTCTGTCCTTAGGGATTTTCCAGGCAAGAATACTGGAATGGATTGCCATTTCCTCCTCCAGGAAATTTTCCCAACCCAGGGATCAAAAACAGGTCTCCCACATTGCGTGTATATTCTTTACTGACTGAGCTACCAGGGAAACCCAAGAATATTTGAGTGGGTAGCCTACCCCTTCTCTGGGGGATCTTCCTGACCCAGGAATTGAATTCAGGGTCTCCTGCATTGCAGGTGGATTCTTTGCCACCTGAGCTACCAGGGAAGCCTGAAATGGACTACTTGGGTGAAATCTCAAAAAATAAGAGAATAATGTGGGTTTGTTTCCAAAGCAAACCAAACAATATCACAGTATCCAGGTATATGTCTCAACTACCAATGCCAAAGCAGCTGAAGTTGACCAGTTCTATGAAGACCTACAACACTTTGTAGAAGTAACACCAAAAAAAGATGTCTCTTTCATCATAGGGATTGGAATGCAAAAATATGAAGTCAGAGATGCCCATAAAACAGGCAAGTTTGGGCTCGGAGTACAAAATGAAGCAGGGCAAAGGCTAAATGAATTTTGTGTCAAGAGAATATGCTGGTCATAACAAATACCCTTTCCCAACAATACAAGAGAAAACTCCACTCATGGACGTCACCAGATGGTCAATACTAGACTGATTTTTGTTCTTTGCAGCCAAAGATGGAGAAGCTCTATACCATGATTAAAAGCAATACTGGAAACTAACTGTGGCTCAGATCATGAGCTCCTTATTGCAAAATTGAGGCTTAAATTGAAGAAAGTAGGGAAAACCACTAGATCATTCAGGTATGATCTAAAAATTGTGATGAATAATTCAAGGGATTAGATCTGATAGAGTGCTGGAAGAACCATGGATGGAGATTCTTAACTGTACAGGAGGCAGTGACCAAAACTATCCCAAAGAAAAGGAAATGCAAAAAGGCAAAGTGGTTGTCTGAGAAAGCTTAACAAATAGCTGAGGAAAGAAGAGAAGTGAAAGGCAGGGGAGAATGGAAAAGATATACCCAACTGAATGTAGAGTTTCAAAGAATAGCAAGGAGAGATACCAAGGCTATCTGAAGTGAACAACGCCAAAAAAAAAAAAAAAAAGAAGGAGGAAAAACAATAGAATGGAAAAGACTAGAGATATCTTCAAGAAAATTGGAGCTATCAAGAGAATATGTCATGCAAGGATGAGCATGATAAAGGACAGAAATGGTGAGCACCTAATAGAAGAAGAAGAGATTAAGAAGTGGCAAGAATACACAGAAGAAGTATATAAGAAAGGTCTTAATGACCCAGATAACCACAATGGTGTGAAGTCAAGTGGGCCTTAGGAAGCATTACTATGAACAAAACTAGTGGAGGTGATGGATTTCCAGCTGTGCTACTTAAAATCCTAAAAGATGATGCTGTTAAAGTGCTGCACTCAATTTGTCAGCAAATTTGGAAAGCTCAGCAGTGACTGCAAGACTGGAAAAGGTCAGCTTTCATTCCAATAGCAAAGAAGGGCAATGCCAAAGAATGTTCAGACTACTGTACAATTGAGCTCACTTCACATGCTAGCAAGGTTATGCTCAAAATCTTTCAATCCTGGCTTTAGCAGTATATGAACTGAGAACTTCCAGATATACAGGCTAGATTTCAAAGAGGCAGGGGAACCAGACATCAAATTTCCAACAGTTGCTGAATCATGGAGAAAGCAAAAGAGTTTCAGGGAAAATGTCTACTTCTGCATCATCAACTACACTGAAGCCTTTGACTGTGTGGCTCACAACAAACTGGAAAATTCTTCAAGAAATGTGAGTGCAAGACCACCTTACTGTCTCTTGAGAAACGTGTGCAGATCAGAAGCAACAGTTAGAAAATTATGGCTGGACACAGAACAAATGACTGGTTCAAAATTGGGAAAAGAGTACAAGGATGTATATTGTCATCCTGCTTATTTAACTTACATGCAGTGTGTGTGTGCACTCAGTTGCTAAGTTGTGTCCAAGTCTGTGCAGCTCCCTGGACTGGAGCCCACCAGGCTCCTTTGTTCATGGAATTTTTCAGCCATGAATACTGGAATGGGTTGCCATTTCTTCCCCCAGTGGATCTTCTTGACCCAGGGTTGAACCCACATCTCCTGCATTGGCAGCTGGATTATTTACCAGTGAGCCACCTGAGAAGCCCTATATGCAAAGGACATCATGCAAAATACCAGGATAAATCACAAGTTGGCATCAAAATTTCCAGGAGAAATATTAACAACCTCAGATATTCAGATGATACCACTGTAATAGAAACTGAGGAAGAAATAAAGAACGTCTTGATGAGGGTTAAAGAAGAGAGTGAAAAAGTTGACTTGAAACTCAACATTCAAAAAACCAAGATCATGGCATCCAGTGTCATCACTTCATAGCAAATAGAAGGGAAAAAAGTGGAAGCAGTGACAAGATCTTATTTTCTTGGGCTCCAAGAAATCGCTGTGGACAGTGACTGCAGCCATAATCTTTAAAAGATGCTTGCTCCTTGGAGGGAAAGCTATGACAAACCTAGACACCATATTAAAAAGTAGAGACATCACTTTGCCAGCAAAAATCTGTATAATTAAAGCTATGGTTTTGAGAGTATTAACAGCCTCAGTAGGAAGGCCAGAGGTCCCCAAGAGGCAGGAGGAAATAAACTGCAAATGACAGACTTAAAAATATATATATTTTTCTTTTCTCTTCTAATCCTGTGTTGTCATGGAGACACCTGGTTCCACCTGAACTTAACTTTATCTCAAACCTTGAAGTAACCAATGCATTCTTCTTATGGGAATGTTTTCTTAAGCTACATTAATAAACTATGTATTTGCTTGGAAATCTGCCTTTCTTCAAGATTTATGTCAATTGTTTTATGGCTGGGGATGACTCACCTTGTGCCAAGATTATTTCAAAATACATGCCGTGAATGAGGGGCTGGGTGCAACTCTCGGTTTTGAGGTGATTCCTTTCTCTGATTAGCAGCTGGCTAACAGGTATATAACTCCTTGCTAAAAACTAGCAAGGGGGACACTCTTTATGTCCCTTTTTGATGTCTATGTCAGAAGCTTCACTATCTCTTTTATACTTTAATAAAACTTCGCTACATGAAAAGCTCTGAGTGATCAAGCCTCTTCTCTGGCCCTGGATTGAATTCCTCTCCTCTGGAGTCCATTAATCCCAGCATCATTCATGGCTCATACCATCAACCTTTCAGCTTTCTCAGTAGTCCCATATGGATGTGAGTGCTGGTCCATAAAGAAGACTGAAAGCCAAGGAATTGATGCTTTTGAATTGTGGTGCTGGAGAAGTCTCTTGAGGTTCTCTGAGACTGCGAGGAGATCAAAGCAGTCAATCCTAAAGGAAATCAGCTCTAAATATTCATTGGAAGTACTGTCGCTGAAGCTGCAGCTCCAATACTTTGGCCACCTGAGGCAAAGAGTCAACTCATTGGAGAAGACTCTGATTGAAGGCAAAAGGAGAAGAGGGTGGCAGAGGATGAGATGCTTATATAGCATCATTGACTCAAGAGGCATGAATTTGAGCAAATTCCAGGAGATAGTAGAGGACAGAGTAGCCTGGTGTGCTGCAGTCCATGGGGTAGCAAAGAGCTGGACATGACTTAAAGATTGAATAACAACACAGTTGAAGAACAATGTTGTGTTAATTTCAGGTGTGTACAGACTGATTCAGTTATACATATACACTTACATAATCTTTTTCAAATTCTTTTCCCATTTATGTTATTAGAGACTATTGAGCAGAGTTCCCTGTGCTATGCAGTGGGTCCTTGTTGATTATCAGTTTTAATACAGTAGTGTTTGGTCAATACCAAACTTCCAATCTCACCTTCTCTCCCAAATCCCATTTTTCCTTTTTTTTAATGGTTGAGATGAAGGCAGTTGACAACTCTTTATGAGGATACCATGCTTCCAAATCTACCCCCAGAAAGCAACAAAAATAGAAAAAAAAATTTTTCTTGTCCTTTCAGTTCAATTCAGTCACTCAGTTGTGTCCGACTCTTTGTGACCCCATGAACCGCAGCACGCCAGTCCTCCCTGTCCATCACCAACTCCCAGAGTTCACTCAGACTCATGTCCATTGAGTCAGTGATGCCATCCAGCCATCTCATCCTCTGTCGTCCCCTTCTCCTGCCCCCAATCCCTCCCAGCATCAAAATCTTTTCCAATGAGTCAACTCTTGGCATGAGGTGGCCAAAGTACTGGAGTTTCAGCTTTAGCATCATTCCTTCCAAAGAAATCCCAGGGCTGATCTCCTTCAGAATGGACTGGTTGGATCTCCTTGCAGTACAAGGGACTCTCAAGAGTATTCTCCAACACCACAGTTCAAAAGCATCAATTCTTCAGCACTCAGCCTTCTTCACAGTCCAAATCTCACATCCATACATGACCACTGGAAAAACCATAGCCTTGGCTAGATGGACCTTAGTCGGCAAGGTAATGTCTCTGCTTTTGAATATGCTATCTAGGTTGGTCATAACCTTTCTTCCAAGGAGTAAGCGTCTTTTAATTTCATGGCTGCAGTCACCATCTGAAGGGATTTTGGAGCCCCCCCAAAATAAAGTCTGACACTGTTTCCACTGTTTCCCCATCTATTTCCCATGAAGTGATGGGACTGGATGCCATGATCTTCGTTTTCTGANTCTGGTATTCCCATCTCTTTCAGAATTTTCCACAGTTTATTGTGATCCACACAGTCAAAGGCTTTGGCATAGTCAATAAAGCAGAAATAGATGTTTTTTCTGGAATTCTCTTGCTTTTTCCACGATCCAGCTGATGTTGGCAATTTGATTTCTGGTTCCTCTGCCTTTTCTAAAACCAGCTTGAACATCAGGAAGTTCATGGTTCATGTATTGCTGAAACCTGGCTTAGAGAATTTTGAGCATTACTTTACTAGCATGTGAGATGAGTGCAATTGTGTGGTAGTTTGAGCATTCTTTGGCATTGCCTTTCTTTGGAATTGGAATGAAAACTGACCTTTGCCAGTCCTGTGGCCACTGCTGAGTTTTCCAAATTTGCTGGCATACTGAGTGCAGCACTTTCACAGCATCATCTTTCAGGATTTGAAATAGCTCAACTGGAATGCCATCACCTCCATTAGCTTTGTTCATAGTGATGCTTCCTAAGGTCCAGTTGACTTCACATTCCAAGATGTCTGGCTCTAGATGAGTGATCACACCATTGTGGTTATCCGGGTCATGAAGATCTCTTTGTACGGTTCTTCTGTGTATTCTTGCCACCTCTTTTTAATATCTTCTGCTTCTGTTAGGTCCATACCATTTCTGTCCTTTATCAAGCCCATCTTTGCATGAAATGTTCCCTTGGTATCTCTAATTGTCTTGAATAGATCTCTAGTCTTTCCCATTCTGTTGTTTTCCTCTATTTCTTTGCATTGATTGCTGAAGAAGGCTTTCTTATCTCTTCTTGCTATTCTCTGGAACTCTAATCAATTAATATTTGCAATATTTATTGGTTGATAAATATTCAGTGATTCTCCAGAAAGTGTATATCATTCCAGTCCCACATTCCTGTATCTGAAATTCTTGGGGTAAGAGGTGCCTCTGGGTTCTGAGTTTTTAAGATTCAAGAAAGGCAATAAAGTACATTTATATTACATAATATTGTTGGAGGGGAATATAGTAGCATGTCATAATCAAATATGTTCTTATTTCTGTTTACACTTCTGTGAAACATGCACAGTCAAGCTAGGCAGGATGCAATAAAGGCTATGAAGTCTCCCATCAGTTCAGCATATGGGCTTTGCTGCCAAATTCGGTTTGTGAATGAGTTTTAGAATCACACGTCAAGTTTATAATTTTTAGATCTTGAAATTTCACATAAAAGATTGTGGGCCTTATAATCCTAACCAAGTTGTACTGAAACGAAAGATCTAGATGAAAAGGTTTTACTTGTGCCCAAGTTGTGCAAACATTTGGAGCAATTCATCTCATACAAAAGGGGACATTTACTGACTCTCAGATTATGTATTTCAGTATTTGGGGCTCCAGTGTCCTTTGTGTACCTTTGTTCATTGTGAGAACATTAATCTTCAACCTTAGCAAGTTGCCAGCTACACTCTTGACTCCTGCTTTCAGCCTGCTGCCATCTGTTGACCATTCCCACTCCAGCACAGCACCACCATCTAGCTTCTCCTCAGTCAGGAACTCAAACATTATTTCTGTGACAATTTTTCTTCCTCACACTGCTCCAACTCTGAATTCACCATGCATTTTTCTCTTCTCTTTTCTTTTTCAGTCACAAAATCAGATCTCAAATCTGCTCCACACAGACAGTGTGTGTGCTAAGTTGCTTCAGCTGTTTCTGACTCTTTGTGATCCTAGAGATGGTAGCCCATCAGGCTCCTCTGTCCATAGGATTCTCTAGGCAAGAAAACTGCATTCTTGCCTAAATGCTATTAACTTGAGGGACTTTCCCTGAAGCTTAAGTAGCTCTCCATTCTGATTCTTGCTCACAGTATTCTGGTCTTTCACTTCAGTTTATCACAGTTTGATGATTAACTTATTTCTGTGCTTTCTGGTTAATGTCTGTCTCCCCCATTATATAGAAGTGGACTCTGTGGTTTTGGAATCGTGACTATGTGCCTAGTATTCAGCAGAAAGCCTGACATAGGGTAGGAGCTCAAAAACGTTAGATAAATGAGTGTTTGAATGAATGAATAACTTAACTGGTAGTGACTAACAGCTAACAAAGCACTCACACTCATTATCACATTTAATTGCAAATCAACCATGCCCTAGCAGGACAGGTATTACTAGCTTTAGGTTATAGGTAAACACGCTAAGCTTAAAAGGTTAAATGATGTGATTCCAATTACCTAAGACGAAGAATAATGTCTTAGATTCAGATTATTAGCCTACCTTTTGTTATTATTTTCCTCCAACTCCTCTATGCTATTTCTCTCTCAGTTTTGGGAAATGAAAGTGGATTTTGAAATCATGCTTATGGATTTCAATAGGAAAAAAAATTATAAGTCATAAGTTGTTGACTTACAATGCTGAAATGAATCTTGCTCCTAGTTGTCTCCTTTACAAACTTTTGCAAAATTTTAGAAGGAGATAATATTAAAATAACTTACATGGGTTCTCAGAAGCACATTTATAAAGTAGTAAAGAGTACACTAAGATACACCTAACCTTGCATTCAGGGTTGTGCTCAGGGTTGAAAATCAAGTGAAAGGAATGAAAATCTGCCTATTACAAGGGAAGGGTATTTATACTAAAGCATGAAGTAAAAGCAGCTTCATTTTATTTAAGAAATTTATTTAATGAGAAATCTTACTGAGGCTTCTTTGTTGATTAGGGAGCGTTTTCCAGGTCTCATGCATGTTAAAACCTTGTAGACACAAATAAAGAATATGTGAAAGTGAAAGTGAAGTCGCTCAGTTGTGTCTGACTCTTTGCGACCCCATCGACTGTAGCCTACTAGGCTCCTCCATCCATGGGATTTTCCAGGCAAGAGTACTGGAGTGGGGTGCCATTTCCTTTTCCAGGAGATTCCTGACCCAGGGATTGAACCCTGGTCTCCCGCATTGTAGGCAGATGCTTTACCAT
The DNA here is from genome assembly GCA_006410935.1 of Redunca redunca. NCBI lineage: Eukaryota > Metazoa > Chordata > Mammalia > Artiodactyla > Bovidae > Redunca > Redunca redunca. Next base: position 337,879 of record SJYQ01001837.1, on the reverse strand, counting down.
CTGAGCCACGAGGGAAGCCCCCAAAATGTGTAATTGTCACCAAATAACTCCGAATGAGGACATCAAGAAATGAATTTGTATTTCAATGGGGAAAGTTATCCTAGGAGACTCATCTCTTGACCTTGTATTTCTTACCTATAAAGTGAAAGGCTTGACTAGATATTTTATAAAGTAATTTCAGTTCCTAATAGTCTTTGATATGGATCCAAGAATTAGGAGGGAGATACTGTATGTATTCTATAATTCTTAATATCAAACATGCAAAGTGGACTGACCTATTTCTCAGCCTCATATCATTCAGGTTTTAAAATAATATTTAACAGGGTAAATGAAGGCAAAATTATGTCATAGATTTGGGCAATTCCACAAACCAGGCAATTGCCCAAATCTATAAGAGACAAAGAAACAGCTTCCCTCATCATTTCAGTTCAAAATCGACTAAGTACCAGAAATGGGTTGGCACTAAGAGACCCAGTATGGGTCAAAAACAAGGCACCTATTACCAACAAAAGATATTACAGTGGACTTCCAAATATACCTTATTTTTTTCAGGGAGTATAAATGTTAGCTTTTCAAGAGTGTGTTCTTGAACTCTTACATGGGAGACAAGCCTGACTGGAGAATGGCTACAGGCACAATGGCATATTGTGCAGTCTATTTGCTCTTGATTCATACAGGAAAGGGTAATGACATGATGATTCGGCCAGTTAAGAGCCTGGGCCCTGAAATCATAGAGACCTGGGTTTGAATTCTGACTCTGGCATTTGCTTTTCTTTGTGGTCTTGAGAAAGTCCTATTTTGTCTGTTGCAGTCTATATAATGATAGGAATTGCTATTTCTATAAATGAGATGATTCATGTAAATAATTATACCCTAAATGCTACCTTTTGTCATGTAGATTGTTTCTTGTTTAGTAAAATTATCTCAGTTTCAATACAAATTGTTCACACTCCCAGGTTATTGATAAAATGAAAGGAAAGACCATATTTATTATTAAAATAGTTACTAAGAAATATGTAAGTTTTAATTATTATAAGTCAATCTGACAAATAGATGATAACACATTATTTGAGATAATAAAGAACTGCTTTAATTAGACAATAATCCTGCCTCCTATTTTGTCATTGTGGTTACTTCAGTCTCATTTCCATGACTTTACAGGGAGTCTTTTTCCCACGTGAGCCCAGGCTTTCTGGGGGCTGCTCTTTATGGTCACACGATTCTGTTAGACTATAAAGCTCACAGATTGCAAAGCAGCAAAGGCTGTGTGCTGAGTGTCCATAACTGTAAATCCACCTACTCTTCTTCCATTTTTGTTCATTGTAAATAATCACATTTTTGTACTCAATTGGAGAGTATCATGTACATTAATTGGTACTTAGGTTGCTACTGGCTATTTCTTTTATTTTGGATGGGTATTTAAGACAAAAACATGTAAATTCCAATGCAAGCAGCACTTCAGTTATTTGAATTCTTTATATGCAGTTCTCAGAGAAAGCATACAGGCATTGGTCTTGACTATCTATATATAAATAGAAACTTATTGCACAAGAAATAATGTGAGAACTGGCGTCTCACATCAGGCACAGGGTGAAGTATCCTGTGAAGGAGTGAAGACACAGGAAAAGGTATAAACACTTTCTAAGCAAGTCTTATATTTCAAGTACTTTGCAGTGAAAAACAAAAGTGCTTAGTGCTTTTATTGAAAATGTTAATTTTATGACCAAGAATTTGACTGGATCATTTAGAAAATCTTGATGTGGATATTTGTGGTTGCAGGCTGTAAGCAGGGTAACTAATTTTGATGATACCTAAAATATGAAGGAATATATACCAGAAAGATTAGAGTCCACTGCTAGCTGCATCATATTCTGGCATTTATGGTCACTCTAGGTATCAGGGTTTCCCTGGTATGAATCATAGAACTCAAGATCTGGAAGTTGCTTAAAAGATCCAATCAAGTGCTAAGATTCCTTTACAAAGTACATGAGCATGTTAAAGAATTAGGAGAATTAATACAGGAAACAATTCTTTTCACTTCTGTTTAACACAGCGTTTCCCAAATTTGGCTGTGGAAACTTATATTTTTGAATAAAATACCTATTAAAATCAAGGAGTCAAATAAAAGGAACATCTGCTTAAGCACTGACTGCAGAAGGGAGCTCATCAGTTGCAAATATTCACCTGATTGTTAACACATGCTGCTGCTCCTGCTGCTGCTAAGTTGCTTCAGTCATGTCCGACTCTGTGCGACCCCATAGATGGCAGCCCACCAGGCTCCCCCATCCCTGGGATCCTCCAGGCAAGAATATTGGAGTGGGTTGCCATTTCCTTCTCCAATGCAGGAAAGTGAAAAGTGAAAGTGAAGTTGCTCAGTCATGTCCGAATCCTAGCGACCCCATGGACTGCAGCCTACCAGGCTCCTTTGTCCATGGGATTTGCCAGGCAAGAGTAGGAGTGGGTTGCCATTGCCTTCTCCTGTTAACACATAACACCAGTCAAATTCACAGCATTAGCATTTAAGAATATGTCATTATCAATTAATTTTCAGGTTTTAGGGCCTCTCATTTTCCAGAGGACAGTATTCTAGTAGAGTGGGGATCGTAATAATTATACTAATAGCTGTTATTTTTTGAAAAACTACTAGATGTCTGTTACTATGCAAGCTATTAAGCATGTGTAAATTTATTTAAACAAGTCTGTAGGGGATTAAAGATATTATTTCTTATTTTAAATGAAAGAGATTTTAAAAATGCTATATGACCTACAAAAAACTTACACATAATTAAAGTAGATTTGAAAATTATATCCATGCTTTCTGCCTCTAATTAGAGTGCAGAGGGTAGGAAGTGAAAATCTATAAAAGGAGGTCCATGCTCACTGAAGTTTCTGCAGTTAGGGAGTAGCAAAGGTCAAAGGACACTGAATCCTAAAAAGATCAGTCAGCTGAGCCATGGGTAGGGAAGAAGGCATATATATATATGCCCTGGTTGATAGCTTGTCCATTCTGAAGCTGATGATCAGTCTATATGATTATGGGTCTCAGAGAGCTTCCTAAGCTAATCTCATGTATCACTTTGTCCTTTAATAAATCAATCATTTGAGTCTGTTTTTCTGAGGGATCCCTTCTAACACCTAATTTTGCAGTAATACAACATATAATGTATGCATTAAGGAGGATGCTTCTCCTAGTGGAAAATCTGCAGTTGTTATTCTTAATTATGTGCATCTCAAAATAATTGAAAAATTACCAAGCTCATTCTTATATTAATAGCTGCTAATGATAAATCAATAAAGTGAGAGTTGAGTTTTTTCCAGTATATGAGGTAGGTTTAAGATGATAGAATTTAATTATATTGGAAGGTTAGAAAGAAAAAAAAGTCCTAGCTGCAGGGTGTTGGATGATAGAGAAAACTATGTTTTGTGTTAAATCTTTGGTCCTTTCACAACATTTGCTCACTTTTTATTCCCTTTAATCTCTGTTGTTATTGCTTGTTTCCTACTCTTCAGCTCTGGTTCATGGACTGGTCATTTCTTGACCTGGGCTGTCGTGCCTCTGGGATAACTGCCTCTCTTGACTTAAACCACAACACAACTTGTAGACTAATCTTTGAATGACAGCTTGGAAACCTCACAACCCCACTGAAGTGTTTTGATGTCACAAGCTCCACATCATGATCATTCACCAATGGGACACAGCCTTATTTTTTTGGGAATCATTTTCAAATGTGCTCTAGATTGCAAATATATCTCTAGCTACATGACATACTTCTAACCCTCAAGTATGACACGGAATCTCGATTATTCTGCTCAGTTCTCTTCCTCAATGCTCTCCTTCACCTGGGTAGATACTACCCATTTCAAAGTTCACCTCAGATGTTACTTCTAGAAAACATCTTCTGAGATGAGTAAAGTGCTCTTGTAATAATTTGATGCTATTGGATATAGATCTTTTCACCTCTCCTTTGAGTAGAATGATGGAAAGGATTCTGATTTACCCCTGAAACTCCTTTAGCCAAACCAGTAAATGTCTATTAAGTTTTTAAGAGTTGAACATTGGATACCACAACGCAGTTCCTGAGCTTACATGAGTTATAGTGTCATTGGAAAACAGAAATGTATGGACAATTTAATATCATAAAGTAAGCATTGTGGTAGGTACTCAAAGAGAACCATGAAAGCACAGATGAGATGCAAACTCAGTGTGAAAGAGAAGGGTAATTTCATGATAACCATCCCTGGTTCCAAAAGACTAAATATGTTCAATAAATAATTATGTCACCCACCACTTTTTGTATACATGCATTGCTCAAGATTTAGCTAGGCTACAGCTCTGTGGACATCACAGATAATCCTTAACAGGTTAATCAACTGGGATAAAATCCATTTAGGTTTACAAAACTACATATCATTGACCTAGTTCTGCAGGAATAAATCTAGCATTTTTCTTTATGTTTTTTTTTCCTCTATGTAGAAAAATAAAATATATCTTGTAGTTTTTTTAAAAAATGTTAAAGCTGTAAGAGATTTAGAAGTGTTTCAATTGATTATAAAATGGCAATTAACTGTTTGTGGCTTCCTGGAGGATAATGTTAAGAATGATTCTGAGGTTGTGTCTTGGCTGCATGGGAAATGGTGCTATAACAGGTTGGCAATGTCTGCCAGGCGTGAGTGATAACAGCATGAAAAGTGCTCACTCAGCCTTAGAGGTTGTTGATTTGATTCAAAGCAGGATTTCATACTTGAAGAAACTGAGGCATAGAGAGGAAGTGACTTTGTAATACAATAAATAAGGGTCAGAAATAGGAACAAATATTATTTATTTTGTTTTCAAGGCCAATGAACTCTCTCTTGAATATAAGTATTATTTCTGATATTTTTCAGGGCAGAGAAAACCAATTTTGAGAGTTTTTTTTCTCAAAGACAGCAAGTAAAACGATACAAAGATTCATGAATTTTAAGGAGAAATTAGCAGTATTTTTATATAATTATCAATTTTGGATTCTTTATTCTCATTAGAGATTAGAAAGGGAATAACAACTTTTATACTGCCCCTGAATAACACTTGATCATGCATAAGTTGGCATGTTTTGAAAATCTTAGAAAGTCCAACATATATATGACATAGGGAGCCAAACCTGGTGCTCTGTAATGACCTAGAGAGGTGGTATTGGGTGGATTTTTGTGGGAGGGAGGCTCAAGAAGGAGGGATTGCATACATACATAAGACTGATTCATGTTGTTGTATGTCAGAAATCAGCACAACATTGAAAGCAATTATTCTCCAATTAAAATTTTAAAAAAAAGAAAGCTCAACTTACCAAAGAAGATAGTGAAATGTTAACTAACCAAACAGAAGTAAAATGAAGTTCAATCTCCATATTTCTGGATTTTCTCAGTATTATTATTTCTTTTATTCTCCAAACATAATTACTCATAATGCACAAAATATCTTCTGAGTTTTAATTAATAAATCCAATTAAGTAGTTTCTACATTTTACAAAAAAGAAAAATATATGAAAATGTACTTTTGGCTTTTACCTTTAGCTTTCTTATTCACCATCTATTTCTTTCTTATGTGACAACCTCCTTCCCAAGTCATTTCAATAGAAGATTTTTCTAATTGTGAATTGCTCAAAAATACATTGTTTTATTATTTAACACTAGTTCAGAATGCTGCATTGTACCACCCTGTCCAGCACTTTCTGAAATGATGAGGATGTTCTTTGCTGCCCAATTTGGTATGTGCAGCCATTGTGCATGTGACTAGTACAACTGAGGAACTGAATTTTTAGGTTTATTGAATTAAAATTATCTTAAATAGGGCTGTTTCTGCACTTAAGTATCCTAGAAGCAGCCACTCTGTCCTCATAACAAGTCAAAACCTGAACAGACTGAAAAATCTAAAACTCTTCTAGAATCTTGGAAGAGAGGCGAGGACACAGGAAAATCACTGCTCTGCAACATTTGAGAGACAGAAAAATTCAGCGAACAACAACTTACCTAAGCAGAGACACAAATGGAAACTTCTGTGAGAACCAGTGCTGGGTACAGGAAAATTTGAACTGTACTGATGAATTTCTAAAAGCTCAATGTAGAGAACTCTGAGACTTAAAATCTCCAGGGGGACCCAGTTATAATGAGGCCCCCACAGTTTTGTGAGATTTACTTTCAGGAGTTTGACTGACCAGGTTTCCCTAGTAAATGCTGGAGAAAAGTTCCCTCATGCTTCTGGCAGGGGGAGGGGAAAAACAACTATTTTGAAATTCACCAGAGCACTTTGCTTCTCTTAAGAAGGTCAACTCTTAGGAGAAGCCAGGTAATCAGCATGTAACCTGCAGGGGTATTACTGCAGCCTAACTGACCTTGGTAAGGGAAATACCCAATTCTAGTCAAGTCTAGTCCTCCATGGGGGAGAGGGAAAACAGCCATCTCCAGCCAACTATAGCCATCCTCCCCCCCACCTAAGCTGTGGAGATAAAATAACTAAAAACACTTATGAAAGTCACAGTCCAGAGGTATAGGCCGACTAAAACTGAGACCTGATCATAGAACTATACAATGCTTCCCCTTCTCCTGTACCTCACTGCTACATTACTAAAGCTGTATTTACAGCAGTTCCTTTTACTGGTGCATCATGTCTGCTTATAAAGAAAAAAATTACAAGCATACTGATGGTGAAAAACACAAATTGAAGAGACAGAGCAAGGATCATAACCACACATGGCAAAGATGTTGGAATGATCAGATTGGGAATTTAACACAACTAAGGTTAATACACTAAGGGTTCTACTGGTTAAAGTAGATTGTTGTTGAGTTGCTCAGTAATGTCCAGCTCTTTGTGACACCATGGACTGCAGCATGCCAGGCTTCCCTGCATGCAAGAACAGATGGACATGTAAGCAGTTATGGAGATCCTAAGATAAAACCAGAAAGAAATAGCAGACATAGAAAACCCTAGAGCAGAAGAATGTTTATAGAAATGAAGAATTTATCTGATAGACTTGTTAATAGACAGGACATGTTTGAGAAAAGAATCTTTGAGCTTGAGAATACAACAGAAACCTCAAAAACTGCAAAAAAAGGAGAAAAAAAAAAGAAACAAAAGATATCCAAAGATTCTTGGGACAACTATAAACAGACAAAAATACAACTCTCAGAGTTGGAGAAAATATTTAGAAACAAAGTAAACAACAAAGGATTAATCTCCAAAATAAACAAGCAGCTCATGCAACTCAATATAAAAAATAAACAAACAACCAATACTGGTCAGAATGGCCATCATCAAAATAATCTAAAAACAATAAATGCTGGGAAGGGTGTGAAGAAAAAGGGTACCTTCCTACACTGTTGGTGGGAATGTAAATTGGTACAGTCACTATGGAGAACAGTTTGGAGGTTCTTCAAAAAGCTAAATATAGAACTGCCATCAGTTCAGTTCAGTCCAGTTCAGTCGCTCAGTTGTGTCCGACTCTTTGTGACCCCATGAATTGCAGCACGCCGGGCCTCCCTGTCCATTACCAACTCCCAGAGTTCACTCAGACTTACGTCCACTGAGTCAGTGATGCCATCCAGTCATCTCATCCTCTGTTGTCCCCTTCTCCTCCTGCCCCTAATCCCTCCCAGCATCAGAGTCTTTTCCAATGAGTCAACTCTTTGCATGAGGTGGACAAAGTATTGGAGTTTCAGCTTTAGCATCAGTCCTTCCAAAGAAATCTCAGAACTGATCTCTTTTAGAATGGACAGGTTGGATCTCCTTGCAGTCCAAGGGACTCTCAAGAGTCTGCTCCAACACCACAGTTCAAAAGCATCAATTCTTCGGTGCTCACCTTTCTTCACAGTCCAACTCTCACATACATACATGACCACTGGAAAAACCATAGCCTTGACTAGATGGACCTTTGTTGGCAAAGTAATGTCTCTGCTTTTGAATATGTTATTTAGGTTGGTCATAACTTTCCTTCCAAGGAGTAAGCATCTTTTAATTTCATGGCTGCAGTCACCATCCAGTGATTTTGGAGACCCCAAAAATAAAGTCTGACACTGTTTCCACTGCTTCCTTATCTATTTGCCATGAAGTGATGGGACCAGATGGCATGATCTTCGTTTTCTGAATGTTGAGCTTTAAGCCAACTTTTTCACTCTCCTCTTTCACTTTCATCAAGAGGCTTTTTAGTTCCTCTTCACTTTCTGCTATAAGGGTGGTGTCATCTGCATATCTGAGGTTATTGATATTTCTCCTGACAATCTTGATTCCAGCTTGTACTTCTTCCAGTCCAGCATTTCTCATGATGTACTCTATATAAGTTAAATAAGCAGGATGACAATATACAGCCTTGACGTACTCCCTTTCCTCTTTGGAATCAGTCTGTTGTTCCATGTCCAGTTTTAACTGTTGCTTCCTGACCTGCATGTAGGTATCTGCCATATGACCCAGTAATTCCACTCCTGGGCATATACCCAGGGAAAACCATAATTCAAAAAGATATATGCACCTGAAAGTTCATTTCAGCACTATTTACAATAGACAGGTTATGAAAGCAACAAAAATATCCATCAGCAGAAGAATGGACAAAGAAGATGTGGCACAGAGATGCAATTTAATATTACTCAATCATAAAATGAATTAAATAGTGACATTTACAGAGACACGGATAAACCTAGAGACTGCCATATAAAGTGAAGTAAGAAAGAGAAAACCAAATATCATATAATATAGCTGATATATGTAATCTAGAAAAATGTTCAGGTGGGCTTATTTGCAAAGCAGAAATACAGGCACAGATGTATTGATACCATGAGGGGAAGGGAATGGGATGAATTGGGAGATTGGGATTGACATATATACACTGTGCGTGTTTGGGTGCTAAGTCACTTCAATCGTGTCCAACTCTTTGCAGCCCTATGGACTATAGCCCACCAGGCTCCTCTGTCCATGGGATTCTCCAGGCAAGAATACATGAGTGGGTTGCCCGTGCCCTCCTCCAGGGTATCTTAATGACCCAAGGATTGAATCTGCATCTCTCTTTTTTTAAACAATTAAAATAATTTATTTGATATCAATACAAATCATATTTTTGCTTTTACTAAAAACACCTTATTGTAATAGCATTTTAAGTGAGATCAGCAAAACTGAATACATTATTGTTTCCCTCTGTTTTCTTTTTTAAAAAAATTTTACTTTATTTTACTTTACAATACTGTATTGGTTTTGCCATACATTGACATGAATCCACCACAGGTGTACAAGAGTTCCCAATCCTGAACCGCCCTTCCACCTCCCTCCCCATACCATCTCTCTGGGTCATCCCAGTGCACCAGCCCCAAGCCTCCTGTATCCTGCATCGAACCTAGACGAGTGATTCATTTCTTACATGATAGTATACATGTTTCAATGCCATTCTCCCAAATCATCCCACCTTCTCCCTCTCCCACAGAGTCCAAAAGTCCATTCTATACATCTGTGTCTCTTTTGGTGGCTCAGATGGTAAAGCGTCTGCCTGTAATGCGGGAGACCTGGGTTCGATTCCTGGAGAAGGAAGATCCCCTGGAGAAGGAAATGGCAATCCACTCCAGCACTCTTGCCCGGAAAATTCCATGGACGGAGGAGCCTAATAGGCTACAGTCCAAGGGGTCACAAAGAGTCGGACATGACTGAGCGATTCTGTCCTGTCCTGTCCTGTCCTGTGTCTCTTTTGCTGTCTCACATACAGGGTTATCATTACCATCTTTCTAAATTCCATATATACGTGTTAGTATACTGTATTGGTGTTTTTCTTTCTGGCTAAGTTCCTACTCACTAGAAAAGACCCTGATGGTAGGAAAGACTGAAGGCAGGAAGAGAAGGGGATGACAGGATGAGATGGTTGGATGACATCACTGACTCAATGGACATAAGTTTGAGCAAGATCTAGGAGTTGGTGAAAGACAGGGAAGCCTGGCATAGTGCAGTCCACGGGGTCACAAAGAGTCAGACACAACTGACTGAACTGAGTGACACAACTGAGTGACTGAACAACAACAAATAATTCAGAAACTCTCACCCTTGATATTTATCCAAAGAATCTGAAAGCTTATATCCATAAAAAAGCCTACACAAAGATGCTTATAGTAGCTTTATTCATAATTGCTAGCCAGTTCTTTAGTAGGTGAATGGATAAATAAATTATAGCAGATCTTGACAATGAAATACTATTCAACTCAAAAGAAATAAGTTATGGAGCCACAAAAATACATGGAGGAGTTTTAAATGCACATGGCTGAGTGAAAGAAGCCAATCTGCAAAGACTGAATATACTACGATTGCAACAATATCCTAGTGAGGAAAAGGAAAAGCTACAGAGATAGTAAGAATTCAGTAGTTACCCAGAACTGGAGGAGGAGAGGTGAGAGTCAGAGGACAGAACATTTTTAGGAAATTGAAAATGCTCCTTATCATATTATAATTATGAATGCATGTCATTCATTATACATTTGTCCAAATCTGACTATGCCAAAGCCTTTGACTGTGTGGATCACAATAAATTATGGAAAATTCTGAAAGAGATGGGAATACCAGACCACCTGACCTGCCTCTTGAGAAACCTATATGCAGGTCTGGAAGCAACAGTTAGAACTGGACATGGAACAACTGGTTCCAAATAGGAAAAGGAGTACGGCAAGGCTGTATATTGTCGTCTTGCTTATTTAACTTCTACGCAGAGTACATCATGAGAAATGCTGGACTGGAAGAAGCACAAGCTGGAATCAAGATTGCCGGGAGAAATATCAATAACTTCAGATATGCAGATGACACCACCCTTATGGCAGAAAGTGAAGAGGAACTAAAAAGCCTCTTGATGAAAGTGAAAGAGGAGAGTGAAAAAGTTGGCTTAAAGCTCAACATTCAGAAAACGAAGATCATGGCTTCTGGGCCCATCCCTTCATGGGAAATAGATGGGGAAACAGTAGAAACAGTCAGACTTTATTTTTTGGGCTCCAAAATCACTGCAGATGGTGATTACAGCCATGAAATTAAAAGATGCTTACTCCTTGGAAGGAAAGTTATGACCAACCTAGATAGCATATTCAAAAGCAGAGACATTACTTTGCCAACAAAGGTCCAGCTAGTCAAGGCTATGGTTTTTCCAGTGGTCATGTATGGGTGTGAGAGTTGGACTGTGAAGAAAGGTGAGTGCTGAAGAATTGATGCTTTTGAACTGTGGTGTTGGAGCAGACTCTTGAGAGTCCCTTGGACTGCAAGGAGATCCAACCAGTCCGTTCTGAAGGAGATCAACCCTGCATGTTCTTTGGAAGGAATGATGCTAAAGCTGAAGCTCCAGTACTTTGGCCACCTCATGCAAAGAGTTGAGTCATTGGAAAAGGCCCTGATGCTGGGAGGGATTGGGGGCAGGAGGAAAAGGGGACGACAGAGGATGAGATGGCTGGATGGCATCACTGACTCTATGGAGGTGAGTCTGAGTGAACTCCAGGAGTTGGTAATGGACAGGGAGGCGGGGCGTGCTGCGATTCATGGGGCTGCAAAGTTGGACATGACTGAGTGACTGAATTGAACTGAACAATAGTAAAACATCAAGAGAGAACCCTAATGTAAACTGTGGATTTTTTTGGTCATGATATATCCATGTAGGTTCATCACATAGCAAATATGGCTGGTTAGACACGTTGATGGTGGGTGAGGCTGTGTGTACGTGGGAAACCACTTCCCTCCCACCTTTGTTATGAACATGCAACTGTTGTAAATCATGAAGTTCCTTAAGGAATTTAAATAGCCACATATGGCAAATGACTACTGTATGGGGCAACACATATCTAGCAGGTACTGTTAGAGTTACCCACTGTATATTCAAAGGATACATGAGTAAGTTTTGAAAATTCTTGCTTACTTCTGAGTTATTTGCATTAACCCTTTACATTTGAATCAGTTCTAAGGAGATGGATGGAACTGGAACCAATTATACAGAGTGAAGTAAGCCAGAAAGAAAACACCAATACAGTATACTAACGCATATATATGGAATTTAGAAAGATACGGATGATGACCCTGCATCCGAGACAACAAAAGAGACTCAGATCTATAGAGTGAACTTTTGGACTCTGGGGGAGAGAGGGAGGGAGAGGGTAGGATGAGATGGGAGAATGGCATTGAAACATGTATACTATCATGTAAGAAACGAATCGCCAGTCTATGTCCGATACAGGATGCAGGATGCTTGGGACTGGTGCAAGGAGAGGACCCAGAGAGATGGTATGGGGTAGGAGATGGGAGGGGACTCATGTTTGGGAACGCATGTACACTCGTGGGAATTAATGTCAATGTTTGGCAAAACCAATACAGTAATGTAAAGTAAATCGAAGTTAGAATAAAAATTATAAAAAAAAATAGGATTTTATTTTTATCTATATTTTAAATATTTATTTATCCATTTCTATATTTGGCTATGCTGAGTCTCAGCATGCAGGATCTTTAGTTGTGGCATGTAGAAATTAGTTCCCTGACCAGAGATTGAATCCAGGCCCTCTGCATTGGCAGCTCAGAGGTCTTAGCCACTGGACCACCAGGGAAGTCCCACATTATGTATTCTTAAATGCATTCTCCCTAGACGGCAGCAAATTCCTTAAGTTCCTTTTTGATCCAATCCTCAAATTATTTCTGTCTGTGAACCAGCTCTTTTGACTATTACGGTATTAATTTAACATTATTTAAGAAGAGAAGACACTTATCTTTCATTTTTCATTCCTGAGCACTGTCTTTACTGTAGCAGAATTCTCTACTGACTGAGCCACCAGGGAAGCCCACTGTAGGAGGTATCTGGATTCAAAAGTCTGTATAACTTTGGGTATGCAGCCGTAAGGATGCACATATGTTTTATTGATGAAAATGAAGATACTGCAATGGGGTCAACACTTTTAGGATTCAAGAAAAGATATGCCCTTGATAACCTTTTCCATAAATGATATTAGACCAATGACTGTTTGCCTTGAAATAAGCTGGCTTTGACCTAAGTTGTATGGAAACGCATATTTTAAGTAGTGAGAGGAAATTGGGACACTCATTCCTCTAGGGTAAGTGTTCTGAGCTTTGTTACATTTTAGTGGTTTTTATTCTCTAACTGTAATTGCTGACATTATTTCCTGGGCTTATAAAATAGTTCAATTATGGGATAGATAAGAAATGAAGAGAAACACCCTCAGAGTTGGAAAATTAATGATAAAAGGAGAAAGTGATAAAAGAAACAAGTGATAGGAAATCAAATAATAAATGCAGAGAAAGTATAAATGCAGATAAAATAGCTAAAAAAGCTATTCTGTCAAAAGTTCAGTTAAAAATCTTTTTCCCTGACAGTAAGAACAAAGTAAAATAATGAGCTTCTAGACCCCCGCTACTGTTTACACAGTGTATCTCTTTCTTGAGTTATTTGTGGTCTATGTTTTAATTTATTACAAGCTATTGGAGTGGGACATGACTGAGCGACTTTATTTTCACTTTTCACTTTCATGCACTGGAGAAGGAAATGGCAACACACTCCAGTGTTCTTGCCTGGAGAATCCCAGGGACGGCAGAGCCTGGTGGGCTGCCGTCTATGGGGTCGCACAGAGCTGACACGACTGAAGTGACTTAGCAGCAAAAGTCATTAAATTACATGTCTGTACAATGGATTTAAACCAAAGTGAATAAACCTTCCGTTTCAACTATTGGAAGAAAATTAAAAATATAGATACCTTATGTGATAAAAATGAAAACAAAAGGGTGTTTTTAATCAATGGGAGTAATTCAGTAAGAAAAATAATTCTGATTATAAGTATCTGTATTTTGTACACCAAAGATATTTTATCAACCTTTTGTCACCGTAACTCTTTCAATAACTGGATGGCATATTTCAAGGCATCAGTCCTATAGAGGAATGTGACAGTTTTTCATTCATTTGTAAAATGAAAACACACCAAGACCTAGCATATGTCATTTCCTGTGCTAGTTGTCTGAGACAAGGAGAGTAGGTCATGGCACATGCCACCAAGATGCTCATAGTCACCTTGAAGTCCCTTCCAAATCTATCCTTTTTTTTTTTTTTTTGAAACAGACTATCAGGGCACCAACAGAGTTATGAAAAAGAGGTCCAGTAGCAGTAGAGGAGAAGCAAAAGTTGGGGAGTTAGGGAAAGCTTACCATAGGAGAGGATGGCTGACATAAACCTTAAATGCGGGAACAGATAAAGAGCACTTGTTTAAGTGGAAGCACAAAGAAAGGCACGAAAAACTGAAGACACTTCCAAAAGTTCAGTATTGCAGGAATCAATGGTTTATGTGGATAAGTAAAAGGCTTAGAGCATCCAGATCTTGCAACATCTTATATGGCATGTAAAAAGCCTTCATTTTGTATATGCAGGTTACAGGAAAGTAGAGTTTAAAAATTATACTTTTCATCCAGTTTTTCAAAAGTGGTCTTTTCAAAGTAGATGAAGTATGTAGTTTGGGAAGTAATATGTCAGATCTTTAAATTAAAGGTACTTCACCTTTTGGTAGTTCATTATTTGATAGATCATTATTACGGTCAATAGAGACCATGTTCTAAGTGATGCATAAATCATAAAATCCACTCTTCTATCTCTAGTATGAGGCCAAGATGCAAAAATAATTAATAGTTGTATTTATCAACAAATAATAATACTAACTCAGTCTTTATGAACATTAATCAGATCATCCCTAAATGACTAAAGTTCTATTTGGTTTAATCATTGTATGAACCTAGACCTCACCAAGACCCTATACGTTCATGTATTTACTGCTGCCTTTCCAACCATGGTAAGACTTCACATCCAGACTTAAATCAATTTGTTTAAGTCTTTAAAAATAATTGCAGAGGTTTTTCTTTCAGATAAATGAAACTAAACAGTTTAAAAATTAAGATAAATCTAACCACACAAGTGATTGCTACTTTCCCACTCCATTTCCTGATAAACCATGCAGATAATCAAAACAATGGAAGATGTCTTGGATCAGTTAGCATGATATAGTTGAAATACATTTACATACCAAATATACAGAGGATTTTCCTCTCTGGCTTAAACTTTATTTTCTCTTAATTAATTTTAAATAGGAAGAGTCTTGTAGTTTGAATGTTAGAAATATGGCTGATTCATGTTGAGGTTTGACAGAAAAATTCTGTAAAGCAATTATCCTTCAATAAAAAATAAATTAATTAAAAAATAGGCAACATAAATTTGATTTTTAAAAGAATATATTTGAAAATGATGATTTTGAAAACTTTTACAGATGGATATTTTTATCAGTTTGAGTTTGAAATATACAGTTTAAATCAACTTTCTCAATATTTTCTCACAGTACTTTATTATTGAGTTTAGCAATTTCTTCTGCATTTGCTCTTAATGCAAACTAAAGTAAATCATTAATGGGAAATATATATTCCTTTTTTAACAT
>SJYQ01001837.1:286770-311746 GCA_006410935.1 Redunca redunca | reverse complement strand
CCCGCCCCAGCAGTGAGGCTCCTGGCTCTGTCATTTGGCATCCATTTACCTATCTGTTCAATTCCAGCATAATCTAGGGGTTCACAATTATCAACCTATACCCCTGTAAGAAACAGTGCAACCTACTGGAGTACAGTGCTTACATGCAGTTTCTGTTTTTCTCCACTTATTTCCAAAGTTGCTTCAGTTCAGTTCAGTCGCTCAGTCGTGTGTGACTCTTTGCGACCCCATGAATCGCAGCACGCCAGGCCTCCCTGTCCATCACCAACTCCCGGAGTTCACTCAGACTCATGTCCATCGAGTCAGTGATGCCATCCAGCCATCTCATCCTCTGTCGTCCCCTTCTTCTCCTGCCCCCAATCCCTCCCAGCATCAGAGTCTTTTCCAATGAGTCAACTCTTTGCATGAGTCAGAACATTTTCCACACCCTTCTCTGAGAGGTTGGGGGTCCCCTGGTGGTTCAGATGGTAAAGAGTCTGCCTGCAATGTGGGAGACCCAGGTTCAAACCTTGGCTCAGAAAGATCCCCTGGAGAAGAAAATGGCACCCCACTCCAGTATTCTTGCCTGGAAAATTCCATGGACGGAGGAGCCTGGTAGGCTACAGTCCATGGGGTGGCAAAGAGTCGGACACAACTGAGTAACTTCTCTTCACTTCTCTGAGAGTTTATATTACACATTTGTAATACAGTTAGATTCTCTTGCCACAGTTTGCATTCCATTTTGGGATCCCTGACCTCTTTGAATTTTTTTTTTGTGTATATTAAAGTTCACTTCCTGTGGTGAAAGATTCTATGAGTTTTGACAAGTACATAGTAATATGTGTCTGACACTAATATCAAGCAAAATAGTTACAGCACTAAAAATTCCTCTGTGCTTCAACCAATCAACCCTTCCCTCACCCCCAAGTCCCTGACAATCACTAATATGTTTTCCTTCTCCATAGTTTTGTCTTTTTCAGAATGTCATGTAAATGGGATCATAAAGTATGCTGCCTTTTCAAGACTAGCTTCATTCACTTAGTGATATTCTTACAATTCATATATGTTGTTTTTTTGGGTTGATAGTTCATCCATTTATATCACTGGGTAATGTTCCATTATACTAATATACCATGGTTTATTCATTTATTCATCTATTCAAATACATCTAGGTTGCTACCAGTTTTTAATGGTGCTAAGTAAAGCTGATTTATGATTCATTCATGTGCAGATTTCTGTATAAGTTTCAAATCAGTTGGGTAAAACTGGAGTTATTCTCTAGCAAGCAATATTTAGCTTATAAGAAACTGCCAACATATATCTCAAAGCGGTTGTAACATTTCGCTTTCCCACCAGCAATAAATGGGAGTTACTGTTGGTCCACATATTCATCAGTGATGGATACTGTCAGATTTTAGGTTTTAGCCATTCCAGTAGGTGCACAGTAGTAGGTCACTACTGTTTAATTTCTATTTCCTTAAAGATACATGACATTGAGAATGTTTTCATATGTTTATTTGCCACCCGTATGTTTTCAGTGGTGAATTGTTGATTCAGTTTTTTTGCTTATTATTGTCTTCTTAGTATAAAGTTGTTTTCTTAGTATAGAGGACTGAGACACTTCATTATTAAGTAATTTTGTATATTTTGGATATTAGTCATTTACTAGCTAAGTGATTTGCAAATGTCTTTTTAATCTGTGATGTTTCATCCTCTTAACTGTTTTTTTTTTTGCAGAACACTGCTTTTTAAAATTTTTTTAAAAATTAAATAAATTCCGCTTTTTGCCCATGGATGCTGCTGGGTAAGCATCACTGAAGCCTCTCCCTCTCCACTGCAATCAAGTCTAAGTCAGAGTTTCCCAAAGAGTCCGAACAGCTGCAGAAGTTCTTCATCGGAGGACTGAGCTTTGCAACAACCAATGAGAGTCTGAGGAGCCATTTTGAGCAGTGCAGAATGCTCACAGCCTGTGTGGTAATGAGGGTTCCAAGCACCAAGTGCTCCAGAGGCTTCGGGTTTGTCACACAGGCCACTGTGGAGGAGGTGGATATGGCCATGAATGCAAGACCATACAAGGTAGATGGAAGAATGTGGAACCAAGGAGGGCAGTCTCCAGAGAAGATTCTCAAAGACCTGGTGCCCACTTAACTGTGAAAAAGATGTTTGTTGGTGGCATTAAAGACAACACTGAAGAACATCACCTAAGGGGTTATTTTGAACACTTTGGTAAAATTGAAGTGGTTGAAATCATGACTGATTGAGGCAGTGGCAAAGAGAGAGGCTTTTAAACTTTTGATTACCATGACTCCATAGACAAGATTGTCATTAGAAGTAATACATATGTGAATAGCCACAACTGTGAAGTAAGAAAAGCCCTATTTAAGCAAGAGATGGCTGATGCTCCATCCATCCAGAGAGGTCGAAGTGGTTCTGGAAACTTTGGTGGTTGTCGTGAAGGTGGTTTTAGCGGGAATGACAACTCTTGTCATGGAGAAAACTTCAGTGGTCGAGGCGGCTTTGGTGGCAGCCATGGTGGTGCTGGTGGATATGGTGGCAGTGGGGATGGCTATAATGATGGAGGCAGTTCTGGAGGTGGCAAGAAGCTACAGGATTTTGGTAATTACAACAATCAGTCTTCAATTTTGGACCCATGAAAGGAGGAAACTTTGGAGGCAGAAGTTCTGACCCCTATGATAGAGGTCAATGCCTTGCTAAACCGTGAAACCAAGGTGGCTATGGTGGTTCCAGCAGCAACAGGAGCTATGGTAGTGGCAAATGGTTTTAATTACTGCCAGGAAACAAAGCTTAGCAGGAGAGGAGAGCCAGAGAAGTGACAACTTCTCCAAAGCAGGTTGCAAATAAATTTCAAATGGAACCTGGCATCACCCAGAAGGAATTCTAACTTCATACTGTTGGGATAGTTTATCAAAATGGCTTCAGAGTAGACAAACTTTACATAGCACATTAAAAAAGAGAGACATACATTTATTCAATGTCACAATCAGCCTATTACATTTAGCCATCAACAGCATGGGTACAAAAAAGAAATCTACATTGAAACCCTTTGTTGAAATGCTTTATGCTTTCCACAGAACAGAAACTGAAATAACCTGTTACACAATTGGTCACAAGTACAGTCCTCAATTTTTTTGCCCATACACAGGAGTATTGTCTAAAGCATTTCTTCTTTGTAGCAGCTAGGCCCTGCCCCAGATTTGTGAACTCAGCCAGGGAATGAAGCTTGTGTATCATCCATTATTATGTGTAAACATAAAGGATTTAATACCCTCCAAAAAATTAATAAATTCTAACTTATATGTATATTTTTATTCCATGGGTTTGCTTTCAGTGTTGAACTATATCTAAAAACATATCACTAAATTGCAGGTAATGCAGAGTTTTTCCTATGTATTCTTCTAGAAGTTTTGTAACTTTGCATTTCATTTAGGTCAACGGTATATTTTGAATAATATTTGCAGAAAATGTGAGCTCCATGTCGAGTTTCTTTATTATTTTGTCTTTCTTTATTTAAAAAGATGGGGGCTTCTTATTATTCCATCATTGTCAATGGAAAAGACTATCCTTGTGTTATATCTGTTATATTGCCTTTTTGCTTTTGTCAAAAATCAGTTGACTTTATCTGTGTGGGGCTATTTCTAAGTTCTCTATTTATTCCTTTGGCTATATGTCTATTCTTTCACCAATGCCATGCTCTCTTGATTACTGTTGCATGACAGTGAATCTTGAAATTGAGTGTTTGCTTTCCTAGTGTACAATTATTGTAATTGGTTTGTTGTTACCACCAAAAAAATTGCTAGTATTTTGATAGTGTTGTATTAAGTCAATACATCAATTTGGAAAAAAAAAATGACTTCTTTACTACTAAGAAAAGTAGTAGTTGAGTTCTCCAATCCATGAACACAAAATCTCTCCATTTACTTCAGTTCAGTTCAGTTCAGTTCAGTCGCTCAGTTGTGTCTGACTCTTTGTGACCCCATGAATTGCAGCATGCCAGGCCTCCCTGTCCATCACCAACTCCCAGAGTTCACCCAAACTCACGTCCATCAAGTCAGTGATGGCATCCAGCCATCTCATCCTCTGTCGTCCCCTTCTCCTCCTGCCCCCAATCCCTCCCAGCATCAGAGTCTTTTCCAGTGAGTCAACTCTTCGCATGAGGTGGCNTTTTAAAATTTAATATTCCAATTTTCTTTGTTGATGTATAGGAAATCAACTGATTTTTTAAAAACATACTGACTTTATATCAGCTACCATTCTGTATTCATTAATTATTTTTCATTGTTATCCACTTTATTGGTTATTTTTCAGGCTATCTACACAGTCAATCACCTTTGAGTAAAAACTGTTTCATTCTTTCTTTTAAATTTTGTGTATCTTTATTTTTCTCTTCCTCATCTTATGGAATGTTAGGACTTCCAGTACAATGCTGAATAGTAACTCAGAAAGAAGATATTCTTGTCTTACCCTTGAATTTATGTGAAAAGAGTTAGTCCTACTCCACAAAAGATGATATTAGCTATAAGGTTTTTATTTTTTTTTAATATGCATAACTTGTATAACTTATATTTCTAGTTTTCTTTTAAAGTTTTTATTATAATTGATTACTTTTTTCAAATGGTTTTCTGCAATTATTTTTGAAATTATTCCATAAAATGGTATGGAAGAACCCCACAGGAATGCTTGGTGAACTCAGAATTTCCTTATTAACCATTTAATGTGGATGGGATCAGCAGTAAAAACTTCCCTCCCTAGTGGCTAATAGTGATAATATATGTCTTCTTTCTTTTTCTTATCTAGCCTGCATAGAGGTATCAATTTTATTGATTTTTCAAGGAACCAGCTTTTGATTTAGACTAATTTTTTTTAAGTTTTACTGTTTTTAAATCCATTGATTCTTTCGTTCTAATTTTTCATTATTTCTTTTCCTCTTATTGTTTTAGAGCTTTGTTTTGTAGCTTCCTAAAGGAATTACTTAGGTTGTGGCCAGTGTACTTTCTGCAAAGTCAAGCTTTATAATGAGATAAGTGATGGGGGTTCTGATACATACCTGGGATTTGACATTGCTTTGGTGATGGCAGAAGGCAGAGGGGACAGCAGTCATCAGCTGCCTCTGATATTTCAACCTTAGGTAATAGACCAACACAGATCATATTGCTAAGAGTGTAGATGAGGAAAACAGAGGGCTAAGAACAAATTAAATGTCTGTATAAAGTCAATATATTTTCAAAGGCACATTCAACTTCCAGTCCTTTTGAGAGAAAGGACCATTCTGCTCATGACTTGCACACATTCCTGCTGATACAACAGTTCCAGGATGGTATCAGAGTTGAATCATTACTTAGTGAATTCAGGATTTCAGACCATCCAGAGGATGAGTAGAATCCTCAGTTAACCATGAATACCCAACCATCTGAACTGAGCAGAAAAGGGTCCTTCCACAGAAACGATGCTGTTCATGGCTGCCATGATTTTGCTACCTAAAGCTGATTTACAGGACCATGTGACAGTGCTATATATTTACATAGGTGTAGAGTAGAATAACTGAGAAGGCAATGGCACCCCACTCCAGTACTCTTGCCTGGAAAATCCTATGGATGGAGGAGCCTGGTGGGCTGCAGTCCATGGGGTCGCAAAGAGTTGGACACGACTGAGCAACTTCACATTCACTTCTCACTTTCATGCATTGGAGAAGGAAATGGCAACCCACTCCAGTGTTCTTGCCTGGAGAATCCCAGGGACGGGGAAGCCTGGTGGGCTGCCGTCTCTGGGGTCGCACAGGGTCAGACACGACTGAAGTGACTTAGCAGCAGCAGCAGTAGCAGCAGAATAGAATAAAGTTCAAAAACTCTGACTAAGACAACAGTCTGGATGTCTCCTGGGGCTATCATTGCTGAGGTCTTATTAATGCTGGCTCTTCATTCCACCTCAACAGAGGATGTGTGCTTTTGCTGTGTTCTCAATCTTCTACTTTGAAAATGTCAAATTTCATCGAGTGTTGTTATGTATTTCCAATATTCATTTTGAAGGAACATGACATCTAGACAGATTTTTATTATTTCTTTGTTTCATTCTCTTATTCTTTATTTTTAAAATATCGAGTGTTTACCATGCATTAGGCTCTGTTCTTCCTTAGCTACTTCCTAGGAGACAGATTTTAAAAAACAAATAAAAAGATATGTAATATGACTGTGATGAAAGAATTTGCCTGCAATGCAGGAGACACAGATTTGACCCTTGGGTGGGGAAGATCTCCTGGAGGAGGAAAATGGCAACCCACTCCAGTATTCTTGCCTGAAAATCCCATGGACAGAGGAACCTAAGGGGCTACAGTCCAAATGGTCACAAAGAGTGGACACGACTGAGCGATTAAGCAAGCAAGCAAAGAAAGCAATGATTGTGATTATGCTACAACAATTCTATAACTGGGATTGATGTGACTGTGCACTCATGTGTTAGGCAGGAAATTAAGAAAGGGTATTTTGGGGAAGTGATGCTTAAACAAAGACTTGATTGAAGTGAAGGGGTGAGCATTGTAAAACTTGAAGTATAAAGGGTTCTAGGCAGTGGGGAGCCTTAAGTGAAAACAAGCAGGACATCTTGGGGGAGCTTTTCCAATGGCCTTGGCCCTGGAGGCCAAATCCAGTTGTAGTGGTAGGAACAGCAGGCAGGCAAAGAGCCTGTAGCACCTTCAAGACCACATAGAGTTTAGATGCAACATGGTGGGAGTGTTTTGAACAGAAGAGTGAATGATTACTCTAGCAATTGTGAAGAGAATCACTGTTGACAAATTGGTTCTGCTTTGGGTAAAACAAAACACTGATATGCAGCATTTTGCTTGGAGCTCAGAATGACTTGAACAGATATTGCAATATAAATAACAGTGGAAAAGTCCTGCTATTCTTCAGTAAGGCCTCTTGATGAAAGAGAAAGTGGAGAGTGAAAAAGTTGGCTTAAATCTCAACACTCAGAAAACGAAGATCATGGCATCTGGTCCCATCACTTCATGGGAAATAGATGGAGAAACAGTGGAAACAGTGTCAGACTTTACTTTTTTGGGCTACAAAATCACTGCAGCCATGAATTTAAAAGATGCTTACTCCTTGGAAGAAAAGTTATGATCAATCTAGATAGTATATTCAAAAGCAGAGACATTACTTTGCCGACTAAGGTCCGTCTAGTCAAGGCTATGGTTTTTCCTATGGTCATGTATGGATGTGAGAGTTGGACTGTGAAGAAGGCTGAGTGCCAAAGAATTGATGCTTTTGAACTGTGGTGTTGGAGAAGACTCTTGAGAGTCCCTTGGACTGCAAGGAGATTCAGCCAGTCCATTCTGAAGGAGATCAGCCCTGGGTGTTCTTTGGAAGGAATGATGCTGAAGCTGAAACTCCAGTACTTTGGCCACCTCATGCGAAGAGTTAACTCATTGGAAAATACCCTGATGCTGGGAGGGATTGGGGGCAGGAGGAGAAGGGGACGACAGAGGATGAGATGGCTGAATGCCATCACTGACTCGATGGAGGTGAGTCTGAGTGAACTCTGGGAGTTGGTGATGGACAGGGAGGCCTGGCATGCTGCGATTCATGGGGTCGCAAAGAGTTGGACACAACTGAGCGACTAAACTGAAATTGATGGACTGAATCTCAAGGCTGTGTTGGTAAAATATTCAAAGAGGTAGAAAGGATTATTAGAGAAAATGATGAATGATTTTAGTCTTGTCTTATAACTGAGCTAATGGCCAGGATTGAATATCAGCTGGGATGAGAAGTAACTGTGCTCTTGCACTTGGAGAGTCAATGAAGGCATCCTCAAGAACCTATGCTGACAGGACGTGACTTGGGGCCTCGGAGAGTGGGGTCCCCTGAGTCCTAGTTCTGAAGCTTTGTGAGACAAGCTTCTTGGACCTCTACCTTTGATATCTCCTTTACTGTCACATCTTTTAGTTATTGCCTCACCATGTGGAAACATGGATACTGTCTATTCCTGTAGGACAAACACTCCCATCACTAATCCCATAGTAGGTATGTATAGATAGTTGAAGCTTTGTAACTGTTTTAAATAAGGAATATAAAGGTTGCTTTCCGCTAAGCTGGGTGGTGATGTCCTGTTACTGAACTCCTATACTAAAGAACTTGAGGAAAGCTATATCATTCACCTACACAAATCCTCTGTGCTTAAAGTTCATCAAATTCAATGCTCATTGTCAGGATAAGAGAACAGGATAAACTAAATGTGTAACAAGCAGATTCTTTCACACCATTTGGTTCTGTGCTTTTTCCAGCATGCAGTTTAGTCTATTTCTCCTTTAATGTATAAATCTTCTAAGGTTTGCGTCATGTTTTGTATTTATAATCTGTGAATTTTTCTATCAGCCATACCACATTGCTTATTTATTTATATTTTGTTTTTGCACTGTATTTAATACAGTGATTATACAGAGCAGTTGAACACTACTCTCATATTCTGTGATAATGTACACAGTGTATTTTTTCTATTTCAGTTTGGTTCAGTTCAGTTGCTTAGTCATGTCCAACTCTTTGCAATCCAGTGGACTGCAGCACTCTAGGCATCCATAAATATTAGAGAAATGATTCATTATGGATAGTGTAGCTGTTCATTAATTTACCTGTTGTTTTTTATTCATTCATATCCTTATTTATTTACTGTCTTACATTTAATAGACATCTGGCATGTATCTGTAAGAATACTAGAGGACACATGTACGAAAGATGAGTAAGGTATAGTTAGATGAGCTGACCTTCTAGTAGAGATAATCATAATAGCATTTAATGAGGGCTTTGTGACAAAGGAATAAAATGCAAAAGTAGCATAGATGCAGGGAGCATTTCTTACTAGGAAGTATAAGAAAAGTCTTTTGAAAAGAAGCAAATTTTTGAGGGAGATTTTCAAAGTGAACTAGGATTTGTTCATGTAGAGGATCAAGATGACCCTAAAGGGCACAGAGGCATACAAACACAAGTCATAATCAGGAGAAACCAAATCTCTCCCGTGGAATTGAAGTATGAGATAGTAATTAGGGACTGAAAGGTTGATTGGAGCCATTTAGTAAAGACTCTTTATGCTTTGCTAAGCAATTCAGATTTTAGTTTATAAACCATGAATAGTCAATCAATATCTTAGTACATTTGGGCTGCCATAACAAAGGTGGCTTATAAACAGCATAAATGCATTACAGTTCTGGAGGCTGGGAAGTCCAAGAACACGGTGCCAACTGATTCAGTGTCTGGTGAGAGCCTGTGCTTTCCCTGTGACCTCACATGGTGGAAGGAGTGAATGATCCCATTCATCAGGACTCTGCCTCATGACCTAAACACCTCCGCAAAGCCCCATCTCCAAATACCATCATATTTGGGATTAGGTTTCAATTTATGCATTTTGGTGGAGCAGAGAAAGAAATGGCAACCCACTCCAGTGTTCTTGCCTGAAGAATCCCAGGGACAGCAGAGCATGGTGGGCTGCCGTCTCTGGGGTCGCACAGAGTCAGACACGACTGAAGCGACTTAGCAGCAGCAGAAGTAGCATTCAGTAAACATCTGACCACAGTTAAAGACTGGATTGTGTCTCCTCAGTTCATATGCGGAAGCCCTAACCTCCAACACAACTGTATCTGGAGATAACGGTTTATAGGTAAGTAAGAGAAATCTGTATGCAGGTCAGGAAGCAACAGTTAGAACTGGACATGGAACAACAGACTGGTTCCAAATAGGAAAAGGAGTACGTCAAGGCTGTATATTGTCACCCTGCTTATTTAACTTCTATGCAGAGTACATCATGAGAAACGCTGGACTGGAAGAAACACAAGCTGGAATCAAGGTTGCCGGGAGAAATATCAATCACCTCAGATATGCAGGTGACACCATCCTTATGGCAGAAAGTGAAGAGGAACTAAAAAGCCTCTTGATGAAAGTGAAAGAGGAGAGTGAAAAAGTTGGCTTAAAGCTCAACATTCAGAAAACGAAGATCATGGCATCTGGTCCCATCACTTCATGGGAAATAGATGGGGAAACAGTGGAAACAGTGTCAGACTTTATTTTTGGGGGCTGCAAAATCACTGCAGATGGTGACTGCAGCCATGAAATTAAAAGACGCTTACTCCTTGGAGGAAAAGTTATGACCAACCTAGATAGTATATTCAAAAGCAGAGACATTACTTTGCCGACTAAGGTCCGTCTAGTCAAGGCTATGGTTTTTCCAGTGTTCATGTATGGATGTGAGAGTTGGACTGTGAAGAAGGCTGAGTGCCAAAGAATTGATGCTTTTGAATTGTGGTGTTGGAGAAGACTCTTGAGAGACCCTTGGACTGCAAGGAGATCCAACCAATCCATTCTAAAGGAGATCAGCCCTGGGTGTTCTTTGGAAGGAATGATGCTAAAGCTGAAGCTCCAGTACTATGGCCACCTCATGAAAAGAGTTGACTCATTGTAAAAGAATGATGCTGGGAGGAATTAGGGGCAGGAGGAGAAGGGGACGACAGAGGATGAGATGGCTGGATGGCATCACTGACTCTATGGAGGTGAGTCTGAATGAACTCCGGGAGTTGGTGATGGACAGGGAGGTCTGGCGTGCTGCGATTCATGGGGTCGCAAAGAGTCAGACACGACTGAGCGACTGAACTGACTGACTGACTGACTGACTGAAGAGGTAATTAAGATTTAATGAGGCCAACAGCTTTCATTTAACACGATACTCTCATGTTAACTATAGTTATTGTGCTGTACTTTATATTCCTGGTACTTATCCTATAATTAGAAGTTTGTACCCTTTGACCACACAACTTATAGTGGCTCAGCTGATAAAAAACTTGCCTGCCAATGCAAGAGTTGCAAGAGTCCCAGGTTCAATTCTTGGGTTGCGAAGATCCCCTGGGGAAGGGAACAGCAACCCACCTCAGTATTCTTGCCCAAGAAATTCCACAGACAGAGGAGCCTAGTGGCCACGGTCCATGGGGTCACAAAGAGTTGGACACAACTGAATGTGAACATGCACCTTTTGACGAACTTCACCCAGTTCCCCTTCCCTCACCTCTGCCTTGGATAATCACAAATCTGATCTTGTCAAGCTTAGTCTTTTTGGTTTTGTTAGTAGATCCTGAGTTATCACAAGGAAAACAATTTTTTTCTATTTAATTTTGTATCTATATGGAATTATGGATATTTGCTAAACTTATGTGATAATCATTTCATGTATATGTAGGTCAAATTATTATACTGCACACCTTAAACTTATGGATGGCTATATGTCAGTTATAATCTCAATAAAATTGAAAAAAATTAAAAAGGAAGGAAAAAAAGATTAAATGAGGCCATAAGAAAGGGGCCTTAATCTAATATAACTTGTGTTATATTTAGAACACCTTAGAATATAATACATTAGAAAGAGACAGCAGGATGTGCATAAGCAGGGGAACGCCCATATGAGCAATGATGAGAAGGCGGCTGTCTGCAAGCCAGGGAGGAAGCCAGAGAAGCCAAACCTGTCAACACCCCGATCTTGGGCATCTAGCCTCCAGGACTGTGAGAAAACAAATATCTGTATTTTAAGCCACCTAGTCTGTAGTGTCTCATTATAGCAGCCCTAGAAGATTAAGACAGTTACTAATTTATTTCACAATATTTTTCCTCTCTTTGACCTCAATTATTGCTCTCTTTGGTCATCTTTCTTTTTCTTGACTACTTCTTTCCTGTTTTCTTCGTTGGCTTACTTTCTTTCTTAGTCTCCTTAAATGTTCTCTTTCTAGATATTGGTATTCTCCTGATGTTTGCTGCTGGTGATGTTGTGTCCTCAACCTGTCTCATTCTCAGACTATGTGTCTCCTTGGTCAATTTTATCTGATTCTGTGATTTAAATACTGCTCATACACTGATGACTTTAAGTCCCGGTCTTAAGTTCAGACTTTCCTTCTGAGCTCCTGACTGATACAGACAGCTTCCCACTCCACATCTTCACATATACTACTCACACAAGTGGCTTAAACACAGCACCTCCCAAAATGAATTATGATATTCCAATCTGTTTCTATTTGTGTGACCTAATTCAGAATATATTATAGCCATTTACGCAGTCACCTAAACTGAAATTATGAGAGTCGTTCTATACTCATCCAGTACTCCACTTTCCGCACACAGGTTCAGTTAATCACCAGCATCCAACGGCACTCTCTGTATAGCATTTCTACTAATGGATTTTCCTGTTAATTCCTTTGGTACTGCTTTAAATTAAACATCAACTGATTCTTAGACACCCTGGCCTTTCTAATCAGGGGGGCATTTCATTCTATTAAAGTTAGTTATTTTCTAATATCTTATAATTTGAGATACTGACTCTGTAGAAGATCTCTGTGACTGGACAATTTAAATTCTATTTAGTTTTTGATGTTTCATGTAATGTAGGGTTTCCTACCCAAGATGAATAATCACTGTGAAGTTGACGTATATGCCTCCAGGGTTATTTCAGCTTAAAAATTTTAGACTGCTTACTGTGATATTGAGTCATTAAGGATCATTAGTATGGCAAGACTTCCTAGAATAAGAGACATAATTTTCTCTTATAATGTGATCTTTGCCTTATAATTTACATGTGTGACTCAGACTGAAATTTAAATAATGCCTTTTGGAAACTCTTGGTGCACTGTCTTCCTTAAGCAAAGCTGCAAGAGAAACATAACAGCTAGTTAGTTAGAAATGAATTACCATGTTCATCACCTAACCCACTTGGTCAGTCACCATTGCCTAGAATAAAATTTTAACTTCTAGAATTTTTTAACTTTTTAGTTCATTTCTTTTTCCTGCAAGGTAGACTCAGATCTGCTTTATAGTTCCATTCATTTCTTTTCCGTGCTCTATTTTTGCTTTTCTAGGTCATAAATCTGATAAAAGTTTCAAACGTCTTGGTCTTCACAATTCATGAGTGGTGGTAGTTCAGATCTTTCAGCCTGCGATATAGTAGTGTGTCAACTGAATGTGAAAAGAAAACCATAAACTTTTGAACTAGAAGCCAAATGTACACAAATAAAAGTTCTTATTTCTTCTGTAGTTTCAGCCCTTACTAACAAGTTTCTTATATCATTTTCATGGATTTTGTGATGCTTCATCAATGTACTGTGAACCATTCAGTTGGAACATGGGAAAAAAGCTACTGAGAAAATGCAAATATCAGTAGGTATCATTTTTATCAATCATTTTTTATTCATAGCTGCCTTCTAAGTTCTATCATGTTTTCCATTGGATATATGTGATTTTGCATTGCTGTTATTTTTATAGATGGGAAACAATCATTGGACTAATTGGTTGGGCAAATCAATAAGGCAGTACAGATTGCTTGTCTGTGACAGAAAGAAAAGTTATGATTCTGAAAGCACAGCATTTCTGTTACCTATAAAGAAGAATTACTGGTATGCAAATAATAAAGAAGTTAATTAGAACTGTTTACCTCATGCTTGATGTTGCAGGGAAATTGGCAAAAAGAGGAGTGGACATTTCCCCCCACCCCCTTACCCTTCCACTATCAAATATAATTTAGAGCTCAAAAGTAAGCTATGAGCACTTCTATACCTTCAGTCTTCACATAATGAATAGAACAGCCCTTCTGTCTCCCATTATGACTTAGCCAGTTGAAAAGAAAGCACAAATAAAAGCAAGTGACTCCCAGATTTGATGCTTGCTTTCAGTACTGCTGTAGCTTTAGGCTTCCACAAGATGCCAGTGTTTTAGAACACAGTTATTTCTGAATAGATGGTTGGTGAGCACCATCCAGTTACTGAAAGGAAAGGCAACGGTGCTGGGAAAAGGAACACTGTCCATATATTTTTTCTCTAGATACATGTATTCCATACAAAAGAAATCATGAATTATTGATAGTGAAGCCCTTGAGAATGAAAAAATGTAGAGGAATCATCCTTTAAGCAAGAGAGACTGAAGAGTTATCTTTAAGTCGCTATCTGCTCTCCCATGATGTGTGACACAGCACGGGATGAAGTTCCATCAGCCCTCTGTATCCACAGGTTCCACATGTTAAAAAAAATGGCTTCCAGAAACCTCCAAAATGTAACGACAGCAACTATTTACATAACATTTACATGCATTAGGTTTTATAAGT
This sequence comes from Redunca redunca, assembly GCA_006410935.1. NCBI lineage: Eukaryota > Metazoa > Chordata > Mammalia > Artiodactyla > Bovidae > Redunca > Redunca redunca. The sequence continues at coordinate 297,637 of SJYQ01001837.1, read as the reverse complement.
AATACAGAGATAAAGTATATGGGAGGATGTATGTAGGTTATATGTCAACATTATGCTATTTCATATAAGAGACTTGAGCATCTATGGATTTTGGTATTGGAAGGTTGTTTCTGAAACCAATCCATCATGGATACAATGAGATGACTGTATATTATGTATTTAAAATTTTGGATCCTTGGATTAAAAAAATGGATTGAAATCTTTGTACTCTTTCTTAACATTATTTTCCTAAGCAAGTGAGCTAACTCCTCCAAGTGTCAATTTTCTCATATGCAAAATGAGAAAAAATTACCTGCTTGATCCGTTTGTTGTAAGGATTAAAGAAGATAATGTATTTTAGCACTTGCTGAGCACTCAGGAGAGGGCAATGATAATCAATAAAACAGAATTTCCTCTAGAGTAAGTTTATAATTCTTTTTCATAAAATGAACAAAGAAGTCCCGATAAGATGCATTTCCCTCTAAAGTTAGACAGTCTTTAACTACTTCCGTAAGTGTCACTGTTCTAATTTATATTTTCTTGTATCCAGTATAGAAGCTGGATCTAGACTAGGGATATTTAAAACAGATTTATTAAAACAGTAAAATGAGAGCTACCATTTGTTGAATATAGATTATGCCCCACATTTTGGTATGTACTTTATGGGAAAGTTAAAAAAAACTGACTAAAATCACATAACTTAGAAACTACAAAGGCAGTATTCAAATCCATATAAAAACTCATGCTCTTAACCACTTTTGACACAATTCTTTTTAAATTGCTGTTTTCCTTCTAAGCTCTAGAGAAGCTTAGTACCAGGAATGTTGATATATCTGGTATCTGAGGTGAAATTTGGTATGAAGTTGGTGGATAAAATTGGAAAAGCTTTATGGGAAACAAAAACAACTGTGTTTCCAAGTTATTTTGGGGATTAGATCAAACTATCTCAACTCTTGCCTATGAGTTCTGATTTCTCTGCAATAGAAGTTTGAGGATGCTCCTTGGAAACCAGCTTCTCTGTGACTTAATATACTTATCCAGTATGGACCCTCACAACTACAGTTTGCCTCAGATCACTCATTGTCTAAGACCCATTCAAAGAAAGACACGATCGCAATTTCTCAAATGCTGATATGAGTCTTACACCCAGTTGGACTTTTAAGATGTATCCAACTTGCACACTATTTAGAGTGAAATCTTGACCATGTGTAACCTTCAATGCTCGCTCTTTTTTTTAGTAAACAATACTACAGATTATATGCTTGGTCCACGTAAAACCATTATCAAATGTGAGAGGTGATGGTCCTTCTGTGAAAATCTTTCTGACTCTGCATATATGCAGCCATTTTTATGATTGGTTATTGAAGCTGAAATAATATTTGTTAGCATCATGCACATTCAGTTTTGAAAAGGAAAGTGTTATTGGGCCCTGAGCACTTCCCAAAACTCAAAATCCCTTTGTATCAAAAAGCTCCAGCAATCTCATAGAAGCCTCTTTCTCAGCTCCATACTGATGATTTGGTGAGCTTTGATCTTCCATATAAAGCTGCAATCTCTTTTGAGAAAACAAACAAACAAAAAAACCAGATGAGAAGAAAAGCTGGCTTTTTACAAGGCTGCAGGAAAATGGTACCCCAGGAGTAAGCGTGAGAGACTGAAACAGATCAAACATGCCTTTTGGTTATGTATTATTAATGTGACAGATGACGGTGAGATCGAACCTGTCTCTCAATGCGAAATTAAGGAAGGAAAGCAAGGAACATACAGTTTGTATAGCATGGGGAGTTGTTACAGTTGGGGTTTCTTGCCTTTCTTGTGAGGAAGGAGGACAGAGCTCTGGGGAAGGATATATAAATGTGTTCAGTATATAGATAGCATGTGTATACATACTATATAGGATATATCGTATAGAATGTATATATGTGTATGGATATGAACGTATATGAACTCACACATTAAAAAAAACAGCTAGATGACTGGTTTTATATCAGTTTTCCTAGTTTTATCTCATTACTTTTGATATAGCTTTGCTCTAATTGGTACATAAATAACAATTTGGCACAGACCTGAATTAAAAAAGAAAAAAAAAAAAAGACACCCTATTCTGAGAAGCTTGGTCTTAAAATCTCAAAACTTATTTACACATTGAGGTCAGTTAGAGGTAGGGTAGGAATATCACTGAAGCTGGAAAGTTGGGTAGAAGAATTTTACCGATTTGATTAAAAAAACATCTGAGTACTTGCTGTACTCAACATTTATGTTAGACTCTGTCAAGTAGAAATACGCCACTAAAAGACATTACTTCTCCTGCAATCTGCCCTGAAATATCTGATAGAAAATGAAAAGCCATTATGGCTCCCTGGTAGCAAGTCCAATTACAAATGACTCCAGAGCCCTCTGCAACGCGACCTGACTCTAAATCGTCCTTTAGGGTCGTCATCTGGGCTGCCGGCCTCTGCATTCTGCCTGCTCACGGGTAATTGGGAAATGGAAGGTACTTATCTGTCTTGTTGATGGCCCTGTGCTCATTTGATAACAGTTTCTCCACAAGTGCACAAGACGAGAGTACATTTGCTGGAGCTCTATATTCACGCACTGGAGTGAGTAAAGCCTAGGTACTGCAATTGGACAAACAGACATAGGGCAAAGAGGGTAGGACTAATAGAGCTTCTTAAAAAAAAGGGGGGGGGGTAAAGAAAGGGTGCAATAAAATAAACCTCCCTGTGACCATCTTTTCTTGACCTCTTTTATTCGTGAAAAGTACAGAGGAAAGGAGAAAGAAATAAGAGAAACAGCAAGGACTTAGGAAATTCACAGACATTTGTATTCTTGGCGGAAGGAGATTCGAGACATTGGAGAAGATTTCACTCTCTTGATCCAGTTATCCTTCCAGGATTCTCCTGCTCCCATCTGAGGTTCACTTTGTTGCTGTCATGTCACTGCACGTAAAAATGCTCTCTACTTTTTGGTCCCAGCAGGCTGGTCAGGAGTCAAGTCTTATTTTGCAGTGGAATCCCGCACAGGACCCATTTCTTGTTGGTCTGGAGAACTGGAGCTTTGTGAATATTCACTGCTGGTGCCTGGTTCAAGAAGCCGATTTTCATAGGCTGAACAGGTAGTAAGGCAGTCTATTTAGATGTAAGGGTTGAATGAAGGGGTTTTACATTTCTATACATTTTTTATGAATTATAAAAAATAAATGAACACACAAAACCACATCTGCAAATAATCAGAGAGATCTAAGACTGTGTTTAGAGACTTGAGGAGAATTTTCACTTCAGCAAGCATCGAGAAGGAGTGTTTTGCTAAAGTGCTGTCACAGCCATAAACGCAAGAATTTTACATCTTTTATTAGCACTTCTGATTTAGGAAGCTGAAAAGCACTTTGACTCATATGTGAAAATGAAAATACTGAAACCCAAACGTCTTTCTTTCCGGTAATAAATCTCCATCTACTTCTGAGGGTTGTCTCATATGCTTTTTTGGCATATTAGTAGCAAAACTGTTTCTTACAAACCGAAGCAAATACCTTTATATGTGTCTTTGCAAGAATGCTTTATTTCTAAAGGAAAAAAAAAAAGAGTAGGATTTGGTGAATCCATAGACATTGTTGCTTCAATGACTTAAAATTCTTTGAAGAATTCAAATCACTGTTTTCTCATCAGTATAGTATTAAAGCATCAGAATACTAATAACACAATTGATAACTGGAAATCACATAACCTTGATAAATCCTTTCCAATTTAATATTACAAAATACCAAATTCGTTCAAGCACTGCTGAAGTGAGTATTCTGAGTTTCCTTTTGCATCTGAAGTTTTGTAAGATGAGGACACTTGCCTTAAGCCCCAGACACAGCTGGGACTGAAATGATTGAGCCCTTATTCCTGGTCTTGCCTTTCTTTCTCTTCACTTGACAACACATCGTCCAGCAAAGGAGCAAATCAATAATAGTGAAAACTTCCTCTTTTTCCCTGGAGTGTTAAAGAGAACAGGTTCACAGACCAGTATACAGAGCAGCACTGGCTGTTCCTTGACCAAGACTAGCCATTTTGGTGTGGGTCTAGTAGGGAGATGAAAAAGACAGTAAATAATGACAGTGGCAGACAGTACAGCCCTGTGGGCTAAACACAGGCCATCCGAGCTCTGAAACCAATTGGTTGTGTGACTTTGGGCTAATGACATAATTCCTCTGTGCCTTATCTTGGCCATAAGCAAAATGGGACCTGGAGGCAGAACAGTCTTGCTTTCCACAGCTGTGGTATTAAATCAATCTTTGCCAACTACTTGCAAAACCCAGGTGCTGGGGGTGGTATTTTCTGTATTGATTTTCATTTTGAATCAAGCTGGCATTTAAACAATCTTTATTGGAGGCTTCATTAATGTCTAAATTGTTTGGGACAAAGTATGATGAGTTTGAAAATAATGACAGGTGCAAATGAGACCAATGTGGAGAGTGCAAAAGATTTTTAAATGCTAAAAGGGATATTTAATTTTTTTTCCTAAATGACACTGTTTCAATCTAACACAAGTTTCCCTTAATGAAGTCTCTATGTACTGTTTTAGGAACTGCAGTGTGCCTATCCAAATATTTCCATTACTCACCTTGGCATCTGTTGCTTATGGTAAATTAGTCCTGAACCCTGGGGCTCTGCACACTGCATCCACTGGAGAAAGGACCACTGAAATGTCCTCCTGATTACTGCCCTGTTTATCTCTTGGTGGCCGCCTAACTGGATGCTCTCTTCCAGTGCTTGTTGAGGTTGAAATGATCCAAGAGCTAAAATTCTTTCAAAGATGCTAAAATGTGTCTGATTTCCTTTCAACTTCCATAGGATCCACAGGGAGAAAATCCCTTTCTCTACCTCCTGTTCACTCGGTTGGGCATGGAAAACATTTCCTACACGAGGGTGGATGCAGAATTCGAAACCTTCTATGCTTATCTCCCTTTCCAGTGATTTTGCATAAAATTCTTCCATCTTTTTATCCAAAATGGAAACTTAAATAAAATAAAATAAAATAAAGCAACTCAGCTTATAGTAGTTGGTGGGATGTGGTAGGGGGATGAGAAGAGGACAAAGCTGAAAGATTGTAGGAGTCAGTAGTCATTGGTAAAGCACAGACCCTTACATGTGTTCCCTAGATACACATGGCATTAACATACATAGAACAGTCCATACAGATTCCCACCACTGCCAAACTATAGCAGGGATGGGAGGGACCACTCCTCCACTTTGGAACCATCTTCACTTACCCCTTTAGATTCCACAGGAACACTCTATGATTTCTGAACTTCTTCAAGACCTCTTGAGATATTCATTTTGATATTGATTAGACTACATAAGAGTGTCATGTTTGTCAGATTAGCAGCTGTCAAGAGAGTTCTGCAATACTGAGTAGAGGAAACTGCAGTACTGAAACCAAGCAGGACCATGAGGGGCCTCCTTGGAAATAGACACACTGACTCTTCTTTGTAGAAAAGCTTTAGCCTTATAGCCTTCCCTGTGTTTGAAGAGCTAATTTTATAAGAGAAATGAGAAAATTCAGAAACAAAGGAAAACAAATTAAGACAAAATAATGAGTTTATCCATAAAACAAAGTCTCAGGGCTATAGATAATATCTCGAGCCATGCCTTTAAGTTGTTTTGCAGATACTGAAACCCCCATGAGGTGGAGGAAATTAACTGCTTGCTGCCCACCAGCATGTAGACCGCAGACAGGTTGATGATTGAGAGTCTTAAAACATCACCCTGTCACCTCATTACCAACCAATCAAAGAATTGGTCATGAGCTGATCAGGCACTCCATGATCCTCTCTATCACACTGTCCTAAAAGCCCTTCCCTGAAAGTCATTGGAAAGCTTGGGTCTTTCGACCATGAGCAGCCTATTTCCCCTGCTTGGCATCTGCAATAAGTACTGTATTTTCCTTCACCACTGCCCAGTGTCAGTAGACTGACTTTGCTGCATGTTTGCCAAGCAGACTCAAGGTTGGTTTGACAATAGCATCTATAGTGAGAACTGATAAAGTTATCCCTTAGGACAAAGACAGTTTGATACCTGACCTTTTATACACTTGCTATTGAAAAATAGTGGCTAAGGTCTCACAGCTGTACATATACAAGAACATCTCAGTTAGGTGGAAAGCGAGAGCACAAAGGTTGTGAGTCTACTTCAGGCATGAGCAAGCCAGAAAGAGAAAATGTGGCAGTAAGTACTTTGAGGACTAAGCATGTTCAATTCACCATGGTTTCGAGGAATAGAATTCTCAGAAGGATTCTGAGGCCCTATTGCTTGATCATAAGATCACTTCTAAAATATTGTCTCCTTTCTTCTTGTGATGGATACCTTAAAGGATGATTTTCTGAATGGCTTTCAAGGAAATTTTTTTGTGTGCAATTCTATTTAGAGTTGCCTCAGTCATATCTGTTTAAGATTTCCCTCTCAGCCCACTTTCTTTTCAGTTACTCTTGCCTCAAAATCCTCATCCTACTTTTCTCATTTTTGTGAGGTCCTCCGCCTGCAGCTCTCTGTTCCCGTTGTCACTGTGTCTGCAATTGTTACTTGCCCAAGCTGGGTGAGAATTTCAATCTGCTGGAACGTGGGTAGTGTGGACCTAACAAGTTGAAGCTGTCACTTGGTGTGGATTCTGGGATGATTCCAGCAGCCTGTCTGCTCATTTTCAAAAAAAAAAAAAAAAGCACATTATCAGTAGAGTTGAAGCTGATCTCCTTCAGAACATAAACATCTCTGACTGCTCTTATAAAACTCACAAATTTTGTCAGAGTAAGTTCAATGTTGCTGACAGATCATCAATTAGAGGGTGCATATGTGAAAACAAATGTGGGAAGTGACTGGTGTGTGGCTTTTCATGGGGGTGACAATGGCTCTCACCAGATTGAGAGACAAACTGAAATCTATTTTCCACTAGGTTTTGACTGAAACACAGTAGAGCTAGATTTCAAAGAGCAGGGATTAACTCTTCCCCTTAACTAATATCCATGGATTCCAGAAAAGTACCAGCACAAAATTAGCTAATACTGTATCTTTACTGTATTTTGTCCTTACTTAAGAATACTATTATTTATCTATATATGTTGTATCAGTTCCATTCTAGCAGCATGGACTGATTTGGACTGTGCTACTAAGATTAATCAGATTCATATCTACTATAGAGTAGATGGTTTTGATTCACCAAGGGATGGCTCTAAGGACTTACTGGTGATTATTTCAAATTTTTAATATTTAATCACAGTGACAAACTCTTTTTGCTCCATCTACACTGGAACATTACTAATGTGGCAATTATGCACCAACTGAATATGATGCATCAGAAAGAGTATTGTTATGGAGGCAGACTGACTTGTACTATGTACACTGCCTAAAAACTGTAACTTCGGCAATTTATTCTCTTAGAGCTTTGGTTTTAACATCAGTAAACTGAGAATAACAGCACCTACGTTGCAATCTATTGTTAAGATTAGAGAGGTTAAGCAAAACAAACACAGAAATTTCTTTAGTCCTTGGCAATCAGTTCAGTTCAGTTGCTTTGTTGTGTCCTTGACACATAATTGGTGTTTAATGGTTCTTTAGTCAGTTCAGTCACTCAGTCATGTCTGACTCTTTGTGACCCCATGGACAGTACCATGCCAGTCTTCCCTGTCCATCATCAACTCCCAGAGCCTGCTCAAACTCACGTCCATCAAGCTGGTGATGCCATCCAACCATCTCATCCTCTGTCGTCCCCTTCTCCTCATGCCTTCAATCTGTTCCAGCATCAGGGTCTTTTCCAAGGAGTCAGTTCTTTGCATCAGACAGCCAAAGTTTTGGAGCTTCAGCTTCAGTATTAGTCCTTCCAAAGAATATTCAGGACTGATTTCCTTTAGGATTCAGGAAATCAGTTTAGGATTTAGGATTCAGGTTGATCTCCGTGAATAGTGACAAAAACCCATGACACTACACTAATAGAAATTTATTCTATTGAGAAATTTATTGAGAATCTGAGCACTAGAATTCAGTGATGAAAGACATTGCACTTAAGAGTTCAGGAATTTACAGCTTTGTAGCCAAGGTATATCTTGAACCATTTCCACAGGTTAGATTGCTAGAAGTACTGCTAGGATTCCTCATAATTCCTGTGTAACATAATCCGAGGCATGGACGTCTGAATTTAATCTTAGGGCCATATACAGAGGAATCAATAAAAATACTCTGCCAAAAAGTTTTTGCCTCTGGTAAATGAAACTGTCTTTAGAAAGAAATCACTTTATAGATGTTTTTCTTGAGTTTTCACAAAATATTAGTTTCAGAATGATTATATTCCTACTTTCTAAAAAATAATTGAAGGACAGAGTTTTAAACTTGTGTCAGCAAGACAGATTTCAGGCTTTGTAATCTCCCAATCTTTGTCCATCCATTATCACTCTTCTTATCTTTTCTTTGTTTCTTTCCACTGAAAAGATGAATGTTTCAAACAACACACAAGACAATATGTAGTTACTTATCAGTGATTTAAAATATAAAAGCTACTTTTTCGTATCCAGCAGAGGCTTATGGTTTCAACAGGCTTGTGCATTTAGAGATTTTATTTTTTCCATTTAGAGATTTTTAAAGAATACAAGAGAAAACTGAATATTTGGAGGTAGACTTTTCTATTACAGTGATAACATTTATTAGAAGAAAATAAATGAAGGATGAGATGGCTGGATGGCATCATGGACTCGACGGACGTGAGTCTGAGTGAACTCCGAGAGATGATGATGGACAGGGAGGCCTGGAGTGCTGTGATTCATGGGGTTGCAAACAGTTGGGACACGACTGAGTGACTGAACTGAACTGAACTGAAATGCAATGATGGGTTAAAAATTGAAAAATATAATTGAATTATATTTTTGCTTTGTTCCTTTCTCATAAATGAATTTAATAAAAAATTTTTTCTTTGAGACAGTCAAAATTAAATTTATCCAGAAAGGTATTAAGGAGACTTTGATAATTAACTTTATATTGGCAGTTTTCAAAACAATTTTAGGCCATGTGTGTATGTAGTTAATAAATCTCATTATTAGGACCACCTTAACATGTATATATATATAAAGTCTTTGCAAAATATTTCTGGGGTATGATATATTTCTGTGAATTTCATCAATATTGCCAAAAATTGGGAAAAAAAAAGATACTCTAGTTATTCAGCAAGGTTTAATTAAGCCCATAACACAGGTAATTGAATACATAAATATTTCATTGAGTGATAAACTACACACAAGGAACTCTTCTAAGAGTTGGTAATATCGAACTTGGTGACCCTACAGGTTCATCAGAGAGCTAATCTATGTGAATGATTGTGTCTCTAAGAAGGGACAATGAGCTTAAACTAGAAATAAAAGTGACCTGAAAGATTGCTTGGAGCCTGAATTGAACTCTTTTTTTTTGAATTGCTTTTGATATATATCTATTTCTTTCTCAGAGCGTAATTGTAATTTTTAGCATCTCTGCATTTAAAGATGCTATATAAAAATACCAGTGTGCTACTGGAGATTTAAGTGTCTTTATAAGGAAAAGATATTGGCATCACTGAATTACAATCTAATTTACAAGGCTTTCACCTACATATTTGGATACGTGGTGTTTCCAGATAGATAACTGATAAATACAAAGATATATTTGTTTTTTATGAACTTAAATCTATGTCTTATAATAATCATTCACATGCCTTGATGAACTTAATAAAGAATCTTCTTGGTACCGCAGAACAAAACCAACATTAAACTTACCCTATTTTAATAATTCCTCTTGGAACTATCTTTCACTGCATCTTAACACTCAAGTCTTGAGTAGCCTGGGATGTTCATAATGCAGAAACCCATCATACAGTATTGTCTTCAGAGACTGGTTTAGCTCCTTACCATGCTGCAACTCTTATATCTGTCAAATATGTTTTGTAGGGGAAACAAAGCAGAGGAAAGAGAATACTGGAGAGAAGAGATGCCTGTTTCCAGATGCAGAGGGTACTGGAAGCTGCAGCTGTCCTTTCCATGTGCTCTGGGTGGTTATGTTAAAGGTGGATGGGGCCTCATTGTGTCTGTAATTCATCCTCCTACTGTGCCTACATCCTGCACTTTTACACCACATAAGGCTTTTCTTTAAATCTTCCATATGTATTTCAACTAAGCTTCCTGGTGGCTCAGTCAGTAAAGAGTCTACCCACAATGTGGGAGACCTGGGTTTGATCCCTGGGTCACGAAGATTCCCTGGAGAAGGAAATGGCAATCTACTCCAGTATTTTTGCCTGGAGAATTTCATGGACAGAGGAGCCTGGTGGGCTACAGTCTATGGGGTTACAAAGAGTCAGACATGACTGAAGTGACTTAGCACATGTATTTCAACATTCAGTATGGAAACATTAATCTTATTTCCAAACTGATAACATTTGCAATTCCTTTCAATAGTGATGGAGTTACAGTTTGCAACTGTTGTTTTGATAGATTTGCCTTGTAGGTTGCCTGATATCTGTTGAAAATTCACCTCCTCACAGACAGTGTATTTTGTAGCTTTTTTCAGCTTGATTCAAAGTCAGGGATAGAAAGGCAAGAGGTCAGAGAAGCAGGAATCATGTAAATTCTAAGCTGGTTTCTGCAAGGTCTTGGGAGCCTTCCCTCCAACCTTCAATTGGGGAATATAAACATAGAACACCCTCTGGAAAACTCATTCTATAATCATCAAATATTGCTTTCTAGTCTACAATAGTACCTACATCTTAGAATTAGTGAGTATTAAAAAGACATTTTTTTTTTTTTTGGTGATGCTGGAGTGTGGAGTCTTAGTTCTCCAACCAGGTATTGAACCCACAGCCCCTGCAGTGGAAGCACTGAGCCCTAGCCACTGCAGCACCA
>SJYQ01001837.1:265977-285383 GCA_006410935.1 Redunca redunca | reverse complement strand
ATAGTTTTCTGAATGTTGAGCTTTAAGCCAACTTTTTCACTCTCCTCTTTCACTTTCATCAAGAGGTTTTTTAGTTCCTCTTCACTTTCTGCCATAAGGGTGGTATCATCTGCATATCTGAGGTGATTGATATTTCTCCCGGTAATCTTGATTGCAGCTTGTGTTTCTTCCAGTCCAGTATTTCTCATGATGTACTCTGCATAGAAGTTAAATAAGCAGGGTGACAATATACAGCCTTGACATACTCCTTTTCCTATTTGGAACCAGTCTGTTGTTCCATGCCAGTTCTAACTGTTGCTTTCCTGACCTGCATATAGGTTTCTCAAGAGGCAGGTCAGCTGGTCTGGTATTCCCATCTCTTTCAGAATTTTCCACAATTTATTGTGATCCACACAGTCAAAGGCTTTGACATAGTCAATAAAGCAGAAATAGATGTTTTTCTGGAACTCTCTTGCTTTTTCCATGATCCAGTGGATGTTGGCAATTTGATCTGTGGTTTCTCTGCCTTTTCTAAAACCAGCTTGAACATCAGGAAGTTCACGGGGTTGAGTTCATCCGAATTAATGGAAAGGTAGTGGTGGCATTAGGGCATGAAGAATAAAAGTAACTTTCTGATTTGTAACACAAACATTTAGACTTTTTTAGCCCCAAACTAAGCCAAATGGTGTTTTTAATGTCTATGTATTTGGAAAAAATATGTGTATGACATTTCAAGAAATTTTACTGGAGTAGAATCTTTTGTCACCTATATAATTTAACTGAGGAAAAGTTCCCAGAAAGTCTGTGGGGAAAGAATTACCTGAAACAGTCCCTACCTGTCAGAGACAAGCAGTAAGATGAATTTCAACTGACAAAATGTTTATTACAGAATGCTAGGCTATCGATTAGTGTGAAGTTGTACATTTTTTAAACCATGTCATTTAATTTATTCCTTCAAAGAAACTGACATGTTTGTCAGAATGAGGCATAAAGCTATTTTAACTGCCTACCTAAAAGTTCTCAAATTCCTCAGCATAAAATTTAATGGAATCCACAATCTGAATCCAATCTACCTTACTATCCACTTCTCATCTACAGTTTCAGTAACTCACTTACCCATCACAATACCCACTGACCTCAAACAGTGGGGAAGGGTCATGCTAGAAAAATCTACCCCCTCTTTTTTAAAGATCAAAATGTATGTTGTATTCAAGGCTGGACTCAAATATTTCATTCTAAAATCTTTTCTGCTCTCTTATATTTTATTTTCCAGGAAAAGAGTACATAGCGTCTCTTTGCAAGCTTCTGACAATTTGTCTGTATTTATCATTTGGAACTTATTACTTTTGCAAACTGAAGAATGTCAGTAACCATCTGCCTCTATAAGGATTAGATCATTAACTACTGTAGTCACTGATCTTTAACATCCCCTGAAAGGAGTTCAGGAATGAGGTACTCTGTAATAAAATTGGCAGAATAAGCCTTCAGATAATTAGATATTTTCAGGAGAAGATCTTATGAACTCAATTTCTTGCATCTTCTCATACCTAGAAAAGCACTAAAATTATTAATAGAGACATCTGCTCCTCACGCCTAGTAGCGAGTTTCTACAGAGGTGTGTGCTTGACTGCATGTACCCCCTTCACCAAAATCACATATGGACTGACCTCGCTGTTACCTCTTGGGAGCAGTTACTCAGAGCTAGAGAGGCCATCTCCTGGGCTATAGTCCTCATTTTGTCTCAAATAAAACTGATCACCCAGATCTCACATTGTACATTTTTTTCAGTAGACAGTTTTCTTCTTTTATGCTAAAGCTGAAACTCCAATACTTTGGCCACCTCATGTGAAGAGTTGACTCACTGGAAAAGACTCGGATACTGGGAGGGATTGGGGGCAGGAGGAGAAGGGGACGACAGAGGATGAGATGGCTGGATGGCAACAATGACTCAATGGACATGAGTTTTAGTGAATTCCGGGAGTTGGTGATGGACAGGGAGGCTTGGCATGCTGCAGTCCATGGGGTCGCAGAGTCGGACACGACTGAACTGAACTGAACTGACTGAATAATTATTAATGTATATTCTTTACTAATCTTTAAATAATATGTTGTAAAGTAATTCCTTACTAATCTTTATAATAATATGCTGAAAAGTAAATGACCTTGTCTTTTTATCACTGTTCACTCTATATCCTGCAAACAGTCATCTATTCATACAGTCATTTAATAATGCACTCACTTGTTCTAAAAACTCTTTATGTCCCATAAATGTTTCAAGGCTCTACAGATATTAAGTTGAGAGAAAGAGAGGCATACAGAGGCAGAGACATAGGGTTCTTGTTCTGAAGAGCTAATACTCTAGGAAGAGAGAATACATGTTTCCAAGTAATTATGTTTTGAGTATAATGGTATTTGAGATAAACAAATGATTCAGCATGATAGGAGCAAAGAATACCCATGAGAGATGGTAAGAGAAAGCTGAAGGGTTACAGATGTGGTTTGGAGCCTTTATATATTGTGAACTATTTTGATTTTATCCTAAAGTTAATGGGCATTTGATGAAGAATATTATGTTCCAAAGTTATACTCTCTAATTATGTGAAATATGGTTCTTAGAAATATAACCATTGAGGCAGTGAATATAGATTAAATGTTGTTGTGGTTAAAAACAAAAAAATAAATAACAAATAATAAAGCTCAACTTCAGACAGTAGCAATAGGTGATAAAAAAGAGACAATAGATTTGGGAGCTAATTATTATAAATGTCTGACAAAATCTAGGTTTGAAATGGGAAGGATGGTGATGAAAGAATTAAGGATGACTCCAAGTTTCTTGGCTCAGGCAACTACCTTGTGATATTAATGGAGAAGAAAATGTAGCAAAAGAAGTAGGTATGGGAAGAAAAAGAATGAATTTTAAACCAAATGAGGTATGTGTGTGTATGTGCATGTGTGTGTAAGTGTGTATGTGTGTGTAATGGAGATTAAAAGTCCTGGAATTAAGTCAAACAACTTAAGATTAGAATCCATAAGGAAGTGGAATTTGTCACCCCCAAATATGTCTTTTTGGCATATTAATTATTTTAAGGTAGCTGTTTTCTAGGAAACAGAAGGCTTGGGAGAAACTCTGGAAACCACGAAGGAGTTACTCTTTGGTAAGAAACATTTACATTTATAAGGGAAATTTCTGTTTGTAAAGGCATCTCCCTTGATGTACAAGGAAGAGACGTGTGACAAAACCTGTAGAAACTCTTCAGTGGAGACAGCAAAGACCTAAATCTGAATAACAATCTTACCTTTGTTAACTGTGCTTTTCCTGGTCACCTCTGATAACTTTTTCCTCCATCAATATCTTGTGTCTTTAGTGGAGGAAGATATTAAGGCAAGTGCTTTGGCCACCTTGGTGAGTTACTGCGTTTCCCTGGGTCTCTCCCATGTACTTATGTTGTTAAAGTCTGTTTGATTATCTCCCATTAAACTGCCTCATGTCAATTGAATTCATAAATCAGCCAGAAGAACTTAGAAGGGTAGAGGAAATTTCTCCCTCCTTGACATAGCCTAAGTGGCTCATTCACAGGAATTTTAAGTTGACTGGCAAGTGGGACATGTTGGGTAAGTTCAGTTCAGTTCAGTCGCTCTGTCGTGTCCGACTCTTTGCGACCCCATGAATTGCAGCATTCCAGGCCTCCCTGTCCATCACCATCTCCCGGAGTTCACTCAGACTAACGTCCATTGAGTCAGTGATGCCATCCAGTCATCTCATCCTCTGTCGTCCCCTTCTCCTCCTGCCCCAAATCCCCTCCAGCATCAGAGTCTTTTCCAGTGAGTCAACTCTTCACATGAGGTGGCCAAAGTACTGGAGTTTCAGCTTTAGCATCATTCCTTCCAAAGAACACCCAGGACTGATCTTCAGGATGGACTGGTTGGATATCCTTGAAGTCCAAGGGACTCTCAAGAGTCTTCTCCAACACCACAGTTCAAAAGCATCAATTCTTTGATGCTCAGCTTTCTTCACTGTCCAACTCTCACATCCATACATGACCACTGGAAAAACCATATCCTTGACTAGACGGACCTTAGTCGGCAAAGTAATGTCTCTGCTTTTCAATATAATATCTAGATTGGTCATAACTTTTCTTCCAAGGAGTAAGCGTCTTTTAATTTCATGGCTGCAATCACCATCTGCAATGATTCTGGAGCCCCCCGCCGCCAAATAAAGTCTGACACTGTTTCCAGTGTTTCCCCTTCTATTTCCCATGAAGTGATGGGACTGGATGCCATGATCTTCGTTTTCTGAATGTTGAGCTTTAGGCCAACTTTTTCACTCTCCTCTTTCACCTTCATCAAGAGGCTTTTTAGTTCCTCTTCACTTTCTGCCATAAGGGTGGTGTCATCTGCATACCTGAGGTGATTGATATTTCTCCCGGCAATCTTGATTGCAGCTTGTGTTTCTTCCAGTCCAGCGTTTCTCATGATGTACTCTGCATAGAAGTTAAATAAGCAGGGTGACAATATACAGCCTTGACGTACTCCTTTTCCTATTTGGAACCAGTCTGTTGTTCCATGTCCAGTTCTAACTGTTGCTTCCTGACCTGCATACAGATTTCTCAAGAGGCAGGTCAGGTGGTCTGGTATTCCCATCTCTTTCAGAATTTTCCACAGTTTATTGTGATCCACACAGTCAAAGGCTTTGGCATAGTCAATAAAGCAGAAATAGATGTTTTTCTGGAACTCTCTTGCTTTTTCCATGATCCAGCGGATGTTGGCAATTTGATCTCTGGTTCCTCTGCCTTTTCTAAAACCAGCTTGAACATCAGGGAGTTCACGGTTCACGTATTGCTGAAGCCTGGCTTGGAGAATTTTGAGCATTACTTTACTAGCATGTGAGATGAGTGCAATTGTGCGGTAGTTTGAGCATTCTTTGGCATTGCCTTTCTTTGGGATTGGAATGAAAACTGACCTTTTCCAGTCCTGTGGCCACTGCTGAGTTTTCCAAATTTGCTGGCATATTGAGTGCAGCACTTTCATAGCATCATCTTTCAGGATTTGAAATAGCTCCAACTGGAATTCTATCACCTCCACTATCTTTGTTCATAGTGATGTTTTCTAAGGCCCACTTGAGTTCACATTCCAGGATGTCTGGCTCTTGGTGAGTGATCACACCATCATGACTATCTTGGTTGTGAAGATCTTTTTTGTACAGTTCTTCTGTGTATTCTTGCCACCTTTTCTTAGTAATTTCTGGTTCTATTAGGTCCATACCATTTCTGTCTTTTATCGAGCCCATCTTTGCATGAAATGTTCCCTTGGTATCTCTCATTTTCTTGAAGAGATCTCTAGTCTTTCCCATTCTGTTGTTTTCCTCTATTTCTTTGCATTGATCGCTGAGGAAGGCTTTCTTATCTCTTCTGGCTATTCTTTGGAAGTGGAGAAGACTATCAGCCAATGGGAAAAATTCTTTGGAGAAAGTGTGTGAATTACCAAAGGTTAATCCATGAAAGCAACATGTTAGAATTTCTGAAAGGACTGATCCCTCAAATATATGTTACAAAATCTACCATAGTAGCATAAGTTAGTAACATGACCATTGTTTGATTAGGAATTGGGTTTCACGATTTCTATCAAAAATAATACAATTACCTAGGAGAAAACAATGTACCACTAAGTAACACTTTATCATTAAAGATGGACCTTGGTAAGGGAAAAAAAGAAAAAGGCAGAGGAGAAAAACAAGGAAACATTTATTGAGCACCTGTTACGTTATGTCACCTAAATTGCACAGCCAGCTTTAAGGTTTTATTATTTTTTACCAATGAAAAAATATATCCCAAGTGACTAAATGTCTTGCCCTATGTCATACTCAAGGTGACTCACCTCCTAAAACAGTTCTCTTTCTATCGCAGCAGCATAACAGTGAGAATGATGACATTGTTGAAAAATCCCATTTCCTAGGCACTTTGTCAGAGAAGGCAATGGCACCCCACTCCAGCACTCTTGCCTGGGAAATCCCATGGAAGGAGGAGCCTGGTAGGGTACAGTTCATGGGGTTGCTAAGAGTCGGACATGACTGAGCGACTTCACTTTCACTTTTCACTTTCATGCATTGGAGAAGGAAATGGCAACCCACTCCAGTGTTCTTCCCTGGAGAATCCCAGGGACAGAGGAGCCTGGTGGGCTTCCATCCCTGGGGTCGCACAGAGTCGGACATGACTGATGTGACTTAGCAGCAGCAGCAGCAGGCACTTCGTACCAAGTTTGGTGGTATGTGCCTATACACCACATTTTATTTAGTCTTAGCATTTCTAAGCAGTAGGTGCTATCCTCATTTAAATGAAAGAAAACTGAGGCCTATAGGGATTGAATAACCTAGTCATTATCATGTAGCTAATGAAAGTGGTGAAACAGATTCAAACCTGGATGGGACTGGTTTCTCAGTACAAGTTTTTAAACATTATCCTCACTGCTTCGGGGACTTATGCTGCTGCTGCTGCTGCTAAGTCGCTTCAGTCGTGTTTGATTCTGTGCGACCCCATAGATGGCAGCCCACCAGGCTCCCTCATCCCTGGGATTCTCCAGGCAAGAACACTGGAGTGGGTTGCCATTTCCTTCTCCAATGCATGAAAGTGAAAAGTGAAGGTGAAGTCGCTCAGTCATGTCCAACTCTTAGCAACTCCATGGACTGCAGCCTACCAAGCTCTTCCATCCATGGGATTTTCCAGGCAAGAGTACTGGAGTGGGGGTGCCATTGCCTTCTCCGCAAGGACTTATGATTCCTAGATAAAGATGAAGAATGTAACAAGATGGTTTCTTTAAATGTTATGATTCAATGCATTGGCAGCATCTTATTATTTAATATACAGTTAAGAAATCAGGTATTTTTAACAATTAAATCCTTGCCATTGTCAGCTCTCATTACATCCTTATTGCCCTTCACTCAAGAAAATTCACACCATATCTAAACAGGATATAATATCTTGTAATAGTATCTTGTGCTTCACCTGACAGCTCATATGAAGTTCATTAGGAATGTCTATTTTAATCAGGTGTCTATCTTGCTTCACCAAGAATCATCTTTACTTTTTGACAACTGAAAGAAGATATAATCGATTTACAGTTGCATTTAGCATGGTCATTATGCTCTCCTTTTGGAATGGTTAACATTTATTCAAAATCAAAGAGCTAAATGTGTTGGAAAAATAACACTGGGCCGTGACCTTCTCAGTCAGCAAAAAGACATAGCTGAGGCAAGTTGTTATATTAGAAGAAAACACTAGAGTATGAGAGAACATAGAATAATAATATTTATAGGCTAAATAATGTTAATTATTTGCCAATCAAAGTGAACTATATTTAAAGATAGAATGGCCCAGCAGACAGTCAATTGATTTTAAATAGATAGACTATTGCCATATTTTGTTATTTTCTTTCAAGATGGTTAAGGAATAACATGAGTATTTTTATGTCCTAGTGGCCACTAGTATATTAATGGAATATGTTTAAGAGATTAGCACACTTATTAACACCCTAGATTTAGAAGCAGGAATCAGAAGATTAACAAAAATTTAAGGTAGATAGGAAATCCATGAGTGAATCAAGCAACCATGGAAAAATCTCCTTGCACTCTGAATTTAAGTATTATACACATTATTCTCAAGCTGTACTGCTTCTGTTTCAATGTATTCATGAAAAATGTTTCATCTCTGTTTTCAAGGAGTGAGAAAAATGCTTTGTTTTTTAAAACCTTAAAAATTAAAGTTTTGTATAAATGATAAAATCTATACTGTTGTTTTAAGTTCTGCTATCTCTACAAGTTATACTTTAGAGCTTAGTTCCATTTAAGTTGGGTTATTTTTAATAGATTCCAAGGAATTTCAAGTGATTCTAGAGGCACTTGATGAACTCATGTTTAATCTCATACAGATTATGGTGGGGTGAATTTAATTGGTATGTATGGTAAGCACTTACTAAAATGTTTTCAATTCATAGATAATTGTTCTTCCAATGGTATCAGTTTTAGAAACTCATTATTTTGTACTGCACAGACAGTGATTTTCCAATGTTATAAAGGAAGAGATAGCACCTATCAATTTAAGTGCATTATGCATGATATATAATGAATTTTAGAAAAATTGAAATCAAGAACTATTGAATGGAAACTCTGCCTATAGAGCAGTGAGGACTTAATTAGGAGTAAAAACTTGCAATGTTCTTTAAGTGATCTTTAGTTGCACTGTCTTATTTTGCTATTGTAACAAGCTACCAAAATCACTGCAGATGGTGATTGTAGCCATGAAATTAAGAGATGCTTACTCCTTGGAAGGAAAGTTACGACCAACCAAGATAGCATATTGAAAAGCAGAGACATTATTTTGCCAACAAAGGTCCGTCTAGTCAAGGCTATGGTTTTTCCAGTGGTCATGTATGGATGTGAGAGTTGGACTGTGAAGAAGGCTGAGCGCCGAAGAATGGATGCTTTTGAACTGTGGTGTTGGAGAAAACTCTTGAGAGTCCCTTGGACTGCAAGGAGATTCAGCCAGTCCATTCTGAAAGAGATCAGCCCTGGGATTTCTTTGGAAGGAATGATGCTGAAGCTGAGATTCCAGTACTTTGGCCACCTCATGCAAAGACTTGACTCATTGGAAAAGACTCTGATGCTGGGAGGGATTGGGGGCAGGAGGAGAAGGGGACGACAGAGGATGAGATGGCTGGATGGCATCACGAACTCGATGGACATGAGTTTGAGTGAACTCTGGGAGTTGGTGATGGACAGGAAGGCCTGGCATGCTGTGATTCATGGGATCACAAAGAGTCGGACACGACTTAGCGACTGAACTGACTGATCACCAGCTGAGCAGCTTAATCATCACCCATTTAGTATCTCATTCTCCACAGGTCAGAATTTTGGCACAGCCTCACTAAGCTGATTCTTGGCTTGATCTCACAAGGCCAGAATCAAGATTTCAGCCAGGCAGCATTCTTTTCTGGAAGCTGTAAGGAAGAATCCTGTCCCAGGTTCCTTCAGGTCATTGCCAGAATTTGGTTCCTTGCGATTGTAGGACTGATGTTCCTCTGTAGTTGTCAGCGGGGTTTGCTCTCTGTAGCAGTTTCCTGAATTCTTTAGCTCATGGTCCACTTTATCTCCAGAGCCAGCAATGATGAATTGAGTCCTTCTCACACTTCTGATCTCTCTGACTTCCTCTGCTGACTTCCTTTCTCTGCCTTTTCTCTATTCTCCTGGAGGTGGAAGTGATTATAGTGAGCTCACTCAGGTTAATTTCTTATTTTTATACCTAGCTGATTAGTAACCTCAATTCTACCTACAAATTTCCATCACAGAAGAAATTTAATTAATTTTGACTGAATAGCCAGGTGATGGAAATCTTTAGGGGACACCTTTTGAATTCTACCTGAGACAACAGCTACTTCGATCATATTAGGACAACAGAGGAAAGAGTACAAGGAACTCTTTGAAAATAATCCAATCTTCAGAAAAAAACAGTTTTATATTTTCTACAACTGTGGGGACTGAAAAAAAAAAAAAAACAAAGCACCTCAGGGATTTAAAATATACTTCTCCCCCTCTTCTCAACATCTGCCCTACACTAAAATTAGTCATACATCTGGTAATATACAAAATTTTAGTACACTTGGCTAGCATTTCCATACCTAGTTAAAAAAAAAAAAACTAGTCATTTTGAAGCATAACACATTTAATTATGTGATTTGATCAGCTTAAAATAAGTAAATAATGTTACAGTGGTAAGTTACTGGAGAATAATATTCTCCAAACATTTAGCTTTATTTCCTTGGAAGGAAAGTTATGACCAACCGAGATAGCATATTCAAAAGCAGAGATATTACTTTGCCAACAAAGTTCTGTCTAGTCAAGGCTATAGTTTTTCCAGTGGTCTTGTATGGATGTGAGAGTTGGACTATGAAGAAAGCTGAGTGCCGAAGAACTGATGCTTTTGAACTGTGGTGTTGGAGAAGACTCTTGAGAGTCCCTTGGACTGCAAGGAGATCCAACCAGTCTATTCTAAAGGAGATCAGTCCTGGGTGTTCTTTGGAAGGACTGATGCTGAGGCTGAAACTCCAATACTTTGGCCAACTCATGCAAAGAATTGACTCATTGGAAAAGACCCTGATGCTGGGAGGGATTGGGGGCAGGAGGAGAAGGGGACGACAGAGGATGAGATGGCTGGATGGCATCACCGACTTGATGGACATGAGTTTGAGTGGACTCTGGGAGTTGGTGATGCACAGGGAGGCCTGGCGTCCTGTGATTCATGGGGTCTCAAAGAGTTGGACACGACTTAGCAACTGAACCGAACTGAACTGATAGTTATATATAGGTTTCCTAGGTGGTGCTAGTGGTAAAGTACCTGTCTGCCAATGCAGGAGGCATAAGAGATATGGGTTCGATCCCTGGGTTGGAAAGATCCCTTGGAGGAAAGCATGCAACCCACTCTAGTGTTCTTGCATGGAGAACCTCATGGACAGAGGAGCCATGCAGACTACAGTCCATGAGGTTGCAAAGAGTCAGACTTGACTCAGGCAACTTAGCATGCATATACATATATATGTGTGTGTGTGTGTATATATATATATATATATATATATACGCATACATATATATATTTTTTTCTGTAGACAGAAAATGAAAAGAAGAAAAAGGGAAATAAAAAAATCAAGAAGCAGATGGAACAGATGCCTATTGTGACATTCAGAGGTGTTGCACAAATGCTTCTCCAGTGCACTTTGAGCTCTTCTCAAAATATCACCTTTTTGTTAGATGTAGGGTCTGCAATAGTAGGACAGTAGCCTGTTAAGCTTTCCATGGCTTGATGATGTCTTGTTTGAATAGTTCCTTGGGTTTTTCATTTTTTGGAAAAAAAAAAAAATCTCTCAGGTATATTCCATAGGATGAAACAGTGCATGCTTTCTAAGTGTGTCCTTCCTATAGGTTGCTACTGATTATGTCAACTTTACAGAAGTGTTTTAGCTTTCTTTGTTTTACCTGAATTCTTGGAGCTGGCTTTCTGCTCTTCTCTTACACATCACTTCTGGCAGTGATTGTCACCGCCTTTCCTGTGGCAGTTTTTAATCTTGGCTGCTATCTCTTCTCCCTGACATGCCTGCCTTTTGCTGTTATTTTTCTTCTCTTCTCTATGTCCCTCTTCCCTCTTGTTACCTATTTGTTGCCATTGTAGCAGCCTTCTCCTTTTGTCCAAAGTTCTTGAATGTAAAGAATATCTTTAACCATTCCCTTTTCTTGTTCACACAATTCATAACACAAGAATTGAAATATCCTTCTCTTCAAGGATACCAATGTCACCTAAGTGAAAACATGGTATATACTTTTCCATCCTATCTTCCTGGGTCAGTGTGTTACACTGTGGACTCTCCTTTCATCCTTAAGTGCTGGCTTTTCTTCAGATTCTTTCTTACTATTTCTGTTTTCTATTTTCACTTCCCACAGTTCTTCTCCCTGTAAAAAACAGTGCAGATTCATAGGGCATGGTGTTCATGTATGGCTATCACTCTCTAAAAGGTATCCATGCCAAGACCTCTCCCCTCAAGGTCCAAGTTGACATGTCTATTTCTCTGGAGCATGACCCTGCTGTCATCGGTTGCATTCTCCAGAGGTGGATGCAGAGAACAGAGTTAAGTGTGTAAAATTATCATTAAGCATTGACACCTATGAGAGGAAGGGAGAGGAAGAATGCTTGGGCAGAGAGCAATGTTGGATCATGGTTTAGGGTGAGAAAATCTCAGCTGACTCAATGAGATGCCTCAGAGCAATTATTGCCTATCAGAAGAGACCTGCCATTGCTCAGAATGACCATATTCTTAGACTCCCACTTTGTACAGTAGATGTACAATGCCATGTAAGGGAAAGTGTGATTATGGCTGTCAGAGGCGGATCCTGAAGCAGCTCATGACGCAGACTGTTGGCTGAAAGCTTCCCTTGCAGCTGGGGAGCTGGTCTTTCCTCGAGGGAGGATCTGGGTAGCATATCAGCATGTTGACAATGTGGCCTGAATGTCTCCTAATTAACTAAAATTCACATTTCCCTGATGTCATCCAAGGTCTTCACTTCCCCTTGGTTGAAATTAATTAGTCTCTCCCCAGTGAATTTATTAATTCAACTAAAACTTATCAAATGCCAGACCCTGTTTTAGACACTAGAGATTCATTAGCTCTCAAAACAGACAGTCTTTCCTAATGGGGCTTACATTTTAAACAAGTAATCAAATATACAATGTTTAGGGCACTGTGACCACCTTCCCCTGTTTCTGTGTCTCTGTGGATGAGCTCAAGCCCTGTGACTCTCTTGGTCTCTCCTTTCACATGGAAATTCGTTCTTTTCCTTTCCTGGCAGCAGAGTACCGAGAAGCAGCTATCATGGTTAGGAAAGGAACAAAACAGATCCATACCACACTCCCCTATGGGCTCAGGGGAGAGGATCCCAACATTGTCTTTCTCTGCAATGAAGCTGAAGCTTTGAAATTTGTCTTTTTTCACCTCTGCTTTAATTTTCAATTTAATTTAAATGCGGGAGGATAAGGATTGGGTATTATATTTTGAACTCCCTAAAATTCCACCACATAAAGTGTCAGGTGGAGAAAAGTGTCAGGAAAGATAAGACCAAAGTGAAAGGGCAGAAGTTGATGGGAATAGGTGGTGGCTATCTTGTATAGGGTTATAAGGAGATGTCTTTCTGTAAAGAAGACACTTCTTGAAGTGACCTGAATTCAGTGACCTCTGGAGAATGACAGTCTGGTCCCCGGGTTTCCTCTGTTTTTGATCTTGACTTCCACAGGGCTGGCTAACTTTCACACTCAATTATTTCTCCAGATTCACAAGGACAAAGATCTCACCAAGCATTGATCAGTCGAGTTGACTTTACTGGAGATAGGTAGGTGTTCACGGAGGGACCACATCACTCAGCTCTGTAACCTTGACTGGTTGCCTGTTGACCCCACCACTTCCACTCTGCTCCAGATTCTTTTCCCTTTATAAAGGAGAAGAATCTAAACATCAAGACTTCTAAAGCTGGAAGCTAACTGACTTTTAGCCCCTAAAGTCGAGGTAGAACATTCTATAACTCACTCATAAAAATGTATGGCCTTTTCTCCTCATAATAAAGTAACTCTTTCTTTATTAATCATTTTAGTAGTAGTTAGGCAATACTGTTTTCTCCACATTATTTCATAGCAAAAAAGGATGGCATTCTTACTCAAAACTGTTTCACAAACCACCTATCTCAGTGGTGAAGAGGAACCAGATACAAAATATGACTCTGCAACTTACATGTCGTACCCAACCTTCTCAGCTTGCCCAGGGCTGAAGAATTTTCTGGGACACAGGAATTTCAGAACTAAAACCAAAGAATCCCAGATAAGCTAGAGTTTTCAGGTTTCCTTTGACTTAATTCTCAAATCTCCTGCTTTGAAGGTGTGGAGGGACTCTTTGAGGACCCTAGTTAGACTATAATTTTTTAGCTCAGTTCTAAGGCTCATTCCTGGAAAGAGTTGCTTGCCCACTGGCTCCAGGTTTACACTCTTCCCATTGGGCCACTTTCCCCCTAGATACCTCATATAGAGGTCCTGCCAAGTATCCAGAAGTTTCTTGTATGCCTTGGGTGGTTGGGAGATGCAGCTTTGGGCACATTTATAGAAGATCTAAAGCATAAGCAAGTACCAGTTCATTCTCTGCTCTCAGAAACAGCTCTTACTGCTGTTCATGATCTTTCAACACTAGGGTAAACTAAATGGGATTCACCTGTCCTATTCATCTCCCCAATAAATATATCTATTCTTTTACAGATTCTTTTCCATTATAGATTATTACAAGATTGAATACAGTTCCCTGTGCTTACAATGAGTCCTCTTTTTAAAAAAGAAAATCTGTTTTATATATACTAGCGTGTCTCTGTTAATCCCAAACTCCTAATTTATCACTCCTCGCTTTACCCTTTGGTAAGTTCAGTTCAGTTCAGTCGCTCAGTCTTGTCTCTTTGTGATCCCATGGACTGCAGAACCCCAGGCCTCCCTGTCCATCACCAACTCCTGGAACTTGCTCAAACTCGTGTCCATCAAACTGGTGATGCCATCCAACCATCTCATCCTCTGTCATCCCCTTCTCCTCCTACCAATTTTTTCCTTTGGCAACTACAAATTATCTTCTATTGGGTTTATTTCTCTTTTAAGAAGAGAGTTCCACCTCTCTGATCCTAATGTTCCCCTGCTAACTTCACTTTCTGGAAAACTAGGTAGGGTTTATGATGGATAAATTTCAGAAATTAAAATAGAAAGATTGTTGCTTCACAGAGGCCTTTGCACTTTTCTTCACCAAGCATAAAGGAAACTTCTTGCTAATAGGGTTTATTTTCATGTGGTCACATTCTGGTTATGACTATTTCATAGTAAAGGGAACAAAACTAGTGCATACAGAAGTTGACTTGATTCAACTTTATAGTGACAGGAACTTCTTAGAGACTGCAGAGGACACCACTGTTCAGCCTATGCCCTAAAGTTTTGTTTGACAGGAATCAGTTCAGTTCAGTTTAGTCGCTCAGTCATGTCCGACTCTTTGCGACCCCATGAATTGCAGCACGCCAGGCATCCCTCTCCATCACCAACTTCCGGAGTACATTTAGATTCATGTCCATCAAGTCAATGATGCCATCCAGCCATCTCATCCTCTGTCATCCCCTTCTCCCCCTGCTCCCAATCCCTCCCAGCATCAAAGTCTTTTCCAATGAGTCAACTCTTCTCATGAGGTGGCCAAAGTACTGGAGTTTCAGCTTTAGCATTATTCCTTCCAAAGAAATCCCAGGGCTGATCTCCTTCAGAATGTACTGATTGGATCTCTTTGCAGTCCAAGGGATGCCCAAGAGTCTTCTCCAACACCACAGTTCAAAAGCATCAATTCTTTGGCACTCAGCCTTCTTCACAGTTCAACTCTCACATCGATACATAACCACTGGGAAAACCATAGCCTTGACTAGACGGACCTTAGTCGGCAAAGTAATGTCTCTGCTTTTGAATATGCTATCTAGGTTGGTCATAACTTTTCTTCCAAGGAGTAAGCATCTTTTAATTTCATGGCTGCAGTCACCATCTGCAGTGATTTTGGAGCCCAAAAAAATAAAGTCTGACACTGTTTCCACTGTTTCCCCATCTATTTCCCATGAAGTGATGGGACCAGATGCCATGATCTTCGTTTTCTGAATGTTGAGCTTTAAGCCAACTTTTTCACTCTCCTCTTTCACTTTCATCAAGAGGCTTTTTAGTTCCTCTTCACTTTCTGCCATAAGGGTGGTGTCATCTGCATATCTAAGGTTATTGATATTTCTCCCGGCAATCTTGATTCCAGCTTGTGTTTCTTCCAGTCCAGCGTTTCTCATGATGTACTCTGCATAGAAGTTAAATAAGCAGGGTGACAATATACAGCCTTGACGTACTCCTTTTCCTATTTGGAACCAGTCTGTTGTTCCATGTCCAGTTCTAACTGTTGCTTCCTGACCTGCATACAGATTTCTCAAGAGGCAGGTCAGGTGGTCTGGTATTCCCATCTCTTTCAGAATTTTCCACAGTTTATTGTGATCCACACAGTCAAAGGCTTTGGCATAGTCAATAAAGCAGAAATAGATGTTTTTCTGGAACTCTCTTGCTTTTTCCATGATCCAGCGGATGTTGGCAATTTGATCTCTGGTTCCTCTGCCTTTTCTAAAACCAGCTTGAACATCAGGAAGTTCACGGTTCACGTATTGCTGAAGCCTGGCTTGGAGAATTTTGAGCATTACTTTACTAGCATGTGAGATGAGTGCAATTGTGCGGTAGTTTGAGCATTCTTTGGCATTGCCTTTCTTTGGGATTGGAATGAAAACTGACCTTTTCCAGTCCTGTGGCCACTGCTGAGTTTTCCTAATTTGCTGGCATATTGAGTGCAGCACTTTCACAGCATCATCTTTCAGGATTTGAAATAGCTCCAACTGAAATTCCATCACCTCCACTAGCTTTGCTCCCAGTGATGCTTTCTAAGGCCCACTTGACTTCACATTCCAGGATGTCTGGCTCTAGGTGAGTGATTACACCATCATGATTAGCTGGGTTGTGAAGATCTTTTTTGTACAGTTCTGTGTATTCTTGCCACCTCTTTTTAATATCTTCTGCTTCTGTTAGCTCCATAACGTTTCTGTCCTTTATCGAGCCCATCTTTGCATGAAATGTTCCCTTGGTATCTCTCATTTTCTTGAAGAGATCTCTAGTCTTTCCCATTCTGTTCTTTTCCTCTATTTCTTTGCATTGATTGCTGAAGAAGGCTTTCTTATCTCTTCTTGCTATTCTTTGGAACTCTGCATTCACATGCTTATATTTTTCCTTTTCTCCTTTGCTTTTCACTTCTTTTCTTTTCAAAGTTATTTGTAAGGCCTCCCCAGACAACCATTTTGCTTGTTTGCATTTCTTTTCCATGGGGATGGTCTTGATCCCTGTCTCCTGTACAATGTCACGAACCTCCATCCATAGTTCATCAGGCACTCTATCTATCAGATCTCGGCCCTTACATCTATTTCTCACTTCCACTGTATAATCATAAGGGATTTGATTGAGGTCATACCTGAATGGTCTAACGTTTTTCCCTACTTTCTTCAATTTAAGTCTGAATTTGGTAATAAGGAGTTCATGATCTGAGCCACAGTCAGCTCCTGGTCTTGTTTTTGTTGACTGTATAGAGCTTCTCTGTCTTTGGCTGCAAAGAATATAATCAATCTGATTTCGGTGTTGACCATCTGGTGATGTCCATGTGTAGAGTCTTCTCTTGTGTTGTTGGAAGAGGATGTTTGCTATGACCAGTGAATTTTCTTGGCAAAACTCTATTAGTCTTTGCCTTGTTTCACCGGTGCACTAAGCGCGGCCGAGAGGAGCAATCCCACGTCCGAGATCAGGGGCAAAAGCTGGGAAGACCCTATGCCTGAAGGGCAGTAGCCAAGAAGAGTTACCCCACTTCCTAGGTCAGGAGCAGTGGCTGAGAGTGCCAGGCTGCGACGGCGCAGGAATGGCTGAGAGGAGCTACCCCATGTCCAAGGACAGGGACGGCAGCTGGGAGGAGCAACCCCACCTCCAAGGAGCGGTGGCTGTGTGGGCACAGGAGGGCCTAGAGGAGCTATCCCACATTGAAGGTCAGGAAGGGCAGCAGTGAGGAGATACCCCTCATCGAAAATAAGAAGCAGCGGCTGTGCTTTGCTGGAGCATCTGTGAAGAGATACCCCACGCCCAAGGTAAGAGAAACCCAAGTAAGATGGTAGGTGTTGCAAGAGGGCATCAGAGGGCAGGCACACTGAAATCATACTCACAGAAAACTAGTCAATCTAATCACACTAGGACCACAGCCTTGTCTAACTCAATAAAACTAAGCCATGCCTGTGGGGCAACCCAAGACAGGCAGGTCATGGTGGAGAGGTCTGACAGAATGTGGTCCACTGGAGAAGGGAATGGCAAACCACTTCAGTATTCTTGCCTTGAGAACCCCACAAACAGTATGAAGAGGCAAAATGATAGGATACTGAAAGAGGAACTCCACAGGTCAGTAGGTGCCCAATATGCTACTGGAGAGCAGTGGAGAAATAACTCCAGAAAGAATGAAAGGATGGAGCCAAAGCAAAAACAATACCCAGCTGTGGATGTGACTGGTGATAGAAGTAAGGTCCGATGCTGTAAAGAGCAATATTGCATAGGAACCTGGAATGTCAGGTCCACGAGTCAAGGCAAATTGGACGTGGTCAAACACAAGATGGCAAGAATGAACGTCAACATTCTAGAAGTCAGTGAACTAAAATGGACTGGAATGGGTGAATTTAACTCAGATGACCATTATATCGACTACTGCAGGTAGGAATCCCTTAGAGGAAATGGAGTAGCCATCACGGTCAACAAAAGAGTCCGAAAGGCAGTACTTGGATGCAATCTCAAAAATGACAGAATGATCTCTGTTTGTCTCCAAGGCAAACCATTCAGTATCACGGTAATCTAAGACCATGCCCCAACCAGTAACGCTGAAGAAGCTTAAGTTGAACGGTTCTATGAAGACCTACAAGACCTTTTAGACCTAACACCCAAAAAAGATGTCCTTTTCATTACAGGGGATGGGAATGCAAAAGTAGGAAGTCAAGAAACACCTGGAGTAACAGGCAAATTTGACAGGAATAAGACCTCAAAAATCCTAGTCCATCCCAATGACAGGTCTTCAGATTTGAACTAGCACTTCTAGCCCCAGGTTTGTCCTTTTTCCCTATGATTAAATGTTTTCTCCGTATCTTCTGGTTCCTTCTAGAATGGCTTTATTTAATACAGACAACCTGGGAGATCCTTTAATGACTCCTGGGAAATTTTAACTTTCTAGGAAAGTTTTGGGATGCTTTGTTCCCACAACACTGTTTTAAATGAAACTGAATTGTTTGCCACTTTCTGTAGCTTCTCGTTATACCAATCCTCTTAAAACACCCATATATTGAAAATTTGTGCAGAAGTCTTTCAAACTTACCCCTGAAAAAGAGCAATCGTTTATTGTAAGAGTTCCAGCAACTTTCAATATTAGTAGATCAAAAAAAAGTAAAATAATGATTATACTATGTTTAAACATTCTTTGAGTGATTTTTAAAACTTCATTCTAAGAGTTCAGTGAAATTGTGATGCTGTTCTAGAACTTATCATGTAAAGTTACTAATATTGAAGTACTATTTTTAAAAAGAACTCATTAAGTGAATATCTGCCATTGTCTAAAATGAAATCCCATTGTTATATTATTATTTAATGGAATTTCAAAATGATTAAAAGTTTACACACAGAGACACACACACTAACAACAATAACAAAAAAAACACTGGTTAAATTAGTGAACAGCCTGTCTCTTTGACTACAATCAACTCAATTCCAGGAACATCTTTGAGTGTTTCTCAATTAAATATCAAATCCTTTTTTTTTTCTTTTAACTTTAGTTTACTTTACAATACTGTATTGGTTTTGCCAAACATTGACATGGATTCACCACGAGTGTACATGTGTTCCCAAACATGAATCCCCTCCCACCTCCCACCCCATAACATCTCTCTGGGTCCTCCCCATGTACCAGCCCCAAGCATCCTGCATCCTGCATCGGATATAGACTGGCGATTCGTTTCTTACATGATAGTATACATGTTTCAATGCCATTCTCCCATCTCATCCCACCCTCTCCCTCTCCCCCAGAGTCCAAAAGTTCGCTTACAGATCTGAGTCTCTTTTGTTGTCTCGCATACAGGGTCATCATCCCCATCTTTCTAAATTCCATATATATGCATTAGTATACTGTATTGGTGTTTTTCTTTCTGGCTTACTTCACTCTGTATAATCGGCTCCAGTTCCATCCATCTCCTTAGAACT
>SJYQ01001837.1:206794-263770 GCA_006410935.1 Redunca redunca | reverse complement strand
TCCAGGTGTTTCTTGATTTCCTACTTTTGCATTCCAGTCCCCTATAATGAAAAGGACATCTTTTTTGGGTGTTAGTTCTAAAAAGTCTTGTAGGTCTTCATAGAACTATTCAACTTCAGCTTCTTCAGCTTTACTGGTTGTGGCATAGGCTTGGATTACTGTGATATTGAATGGTTTGCCTTGGAAACAACAGAGATCATTCTGTCGTTTTTGAGACTGTATCCAAGTACTGCATTTTGGACTCTTTTGTTGACCATGATGGCTACTCCATTTCTTCTAAGGCATTCCTGCCCACAGTAGTATATATAATGGTCATCTGAGTTAAATTCACCCATTCCAGTCCATTTTAGTTCGCTGATTCCTAGAATGTCGACGTTCATTCTTGCCATCTCCTGTTTGACCACTTCCAATTTACTTTGATTCATGGACCTGACATTCCAGGTTCCTATGCAATATTGCTCTTTACAGCATCAGACCTTGCTTCTATCAGCAGTCACACCCACAGCTGGGTCTTGTTTTTGCTTTGGCTCCATCCCTTCTTTCTTTCTGGAGTCATTTCTCCACTGCTCTCCAGTAGCATATTGAGCACCTGCTGACCTGGGGAGTTCCTCTTTCAGTATCCTCTCATTTTGCCTTTTCATACTGTTTGTGGGGTTCTCAAGGCAAGAATACTGAAGTGGTTTGCCATTCCCTTCTCCAGTGGACCACTTAAATCCATTCTGACCTATGTCAGATTTGATGATAATTTTCAGTAGTCTCAGGCATCTGTAATGTAATTGTCTCCAGGTAGCTGAACAAACTATTGCCACTCTTGGTTTTTCCTAGGACTTACTCTAAAGGTGATCAGTGTTTGTTGACTAAAACTTCTTTTTATTCAAGATTTCTAAATGAAAGTTTATAAAGAATTTAAATTCTAAACCTGCAAATGACATAGTATTAAACTAATTATCTTTTTGGTTTCAAGATGCTTCGATCTGAGGATATTAGAAATAATAGCAGTAAGTAGAGGTGGAACCACCAGATTGCCTCAAAACAAACATGCTATGTTGCTGAATAACACAGAAGCCAGGAAAATGGAAAGGAGATGGAATTGTAGGGAATCCTGCTGTTCAGGGAATTACTTGTCTAGTAGTTTTAGTACTATTCTTCTCACGTCCACTTAACTCTTAGCTGTGTATCATCCAGTCTAGCAGTTGCCTGGTTTTTTATTCTATGCTTCTCCTTGGTTAGCTAATAAGCTACTGGAGGGCAGGGGCTACATCTAAAAGTTTTGTTTTCTTTCTCAGTATTCTCTTGTACCAAGATCAGCACTTAAAAGATGCTTAAAATTCTTGGTCAATTGATTTTTTTTCTTTTTCAAGATGACTGATAGCTCCCCCTACCCCCACCTCGATGGATTAATTGAAATCCATTTGGCAGCAACTGTGCCGGTGACTTTGATCCAAGAAAGGAAAGCTTGGGCAGTCTAGGGTGAGTCATTCATCATGATAGAGTACAGAATCAGTTTCTTGTAGTAGGCTAAGGATGTCTGATATAGTATAGTCTAAGTGGATGACAAGCAGACCAGAAGATAAATGGGGTCATTTTACTATTACATGGGAAACTCGGATTAGGAACACAGCACCCAGAGTCTTTTATTGCCCTATCCACCCCAGGAAATTGTTCAAAACCATATCAAATAAAGGCCTCTGCTGAGGAACTGATAGTTACATATTGGTGCAGTAATGAGGCCCTTGTGGTTTGCCGCTTTCTGAGTAGTCTTATTAAGCTTTGACTTTGTATGTTGGGCTGTTCTAAGTGTCTGCCAACCCAGACTGACATTCCAAAACAGAGTTTAAACCAACTGAAAGCCCAGAAATATTGCTACCCAGAGACATAACTGGGGGCTGAATACCATGACCTGTATTTGTATAGGATTTTTACAGTGTTGCCAACCTGTCAATTTTATTTTATGGTTAACTACCATGAAATGCTGTAGGAAGAAAGTTTCATTTTCTCCTCCACTGTAAGGTGAAGCCTGTAATACCACATTTCCAAATCCCATAAGTCCTCTCTTTCTCTTACTGTTTGAATATTTATACATAAGCTTCCAAGGTAAATTAGACATCAATACACTTCAAGATTAAGAATCTATTTCATAAGAATAGTAATAAATGTGAAGGTGAAAGAAAATTTTGAGCATTTTGTTTGGTAGGGAAACTATTTATACCATGTTGTTTTGTTTAGAGAGAATCAATTTCAGTTTGTTCCAGGTTAAATACCTGGAATCTACAATAGCATTTATTTCAGAAATCAGAAGCAACAGTCTAAAGCACATATTGTTTTGTTCATCTTAGTTTATCTCAATTCTATTCACTTTAAAAAATATAATGGCTATATCTTTCATTCCTTTTTTTCAAAAAGAAAGACATATTAGAGCATTTCATATTTTTATTTTATGTCACTTTTCAGATATCTGGTAACTGTATATTTAGTTTTAGAATTAAGGAATACTTTTTCGATTCCATCCTCTAGAGGTATAATGAAGTCACCAAATGTAAGACGCAGTACATGGATTTTAATAAAAATAATTCAACCTTAAAATAAGGAAGCAATATCTTGAGCCAATAATCTAAAATTTCTGGTTTATTATCAATTTGTTGACCTTCCATTCACTTATTCACACTTTTTTGGACCCAGCTTTTGGAAATACAAAGTAAATAAGGCAAGAGCTCTGCCCTTAAGTAGCACAAAACACTAAGCTTACATGCTGGTAGACATCAGTTCAAGGGTTGACAAGACCAAAGATACCACAAAGAAAAGCATAGTTTACAGAAACAAAACAAAACAACACACACACAAAACTGATGTTTGAAAAAAATGAAAACTGGACAAATTAAGACAGGTATTGTTAATTTATAATTGCTCAAAGAGAAAATTTAGATGAGTTTGAATTACATAAGAGGCAAAACCAAAACAAAACAAAAAAGCTCTGGCGTTAGTTGTTCAGTTGTAAGTCATTCTGGCTCTTTGCAACCTCGTGGAGTGCAGCACACCAGGCTCTCCTGTCCTTTGCTGTCTCCAGGAGTTTGCTTAGATTCATGTCCATTGAGTCAGTGATGTCATCTAACCATCTCATTCATTGCTGCCCTCTTCTTTTGCCTTCAATCCTTCCCAGCATCAGGGTTTTTTCAAATGAGTTGGATCTTTACATCAGGTGGCCCAAATATTGGAGCTTCAGCTTTAGCATCAGATCTTCCAATGAATATTTAGAGTTGAGGCATTAGGAGGAAGGATATATAAGCTCAACAGTGGGCACCCATGGAAGTCATCTCTGGTGGCTCAGAGTAGTTGGCTAAGTCTAGAAAGCAATGTATAAAAGAATGGTAATATAAAACTTAAAGCAAATCACTGAGACAATTCTCTTTTTTATTTTTTGAATCAATTTTATGTTGTTCATAAGTAACCACTGGTGCCATGCAGTATATACTGAACATAGTATTTAATGTGTGTGTATATACACATTATATGCATCTATCTATTTCTTTATCATCTATTTTTCACAAACTGAACAGTAAATCTGTTCCATTACTTTACAGATATGCTATAATAATGGTTCATAATTCTTGTCTAGAGCCATTTTCTTATTTAGATGGTCAGTCATTCTCTTTAAAGTTGTGTGAATATAGTTTGGGGAGAGGAATATTTCCCCCTCTACTATTCTTAAGTTTTTGTGGTTGGAATAAAAATAAAATTGACATAAGACAGATTCAGTTCAGTTCAGTCCTGAATATTCATTGGAAGGACTGATGCTAAAGCTAAAACTCCAATACTTTGTACAAGATTTTGTGGCTGGAATAATAATAAAATTGACACAAGACAGATTAATGGAAGAAAAAGAAAGAAATTTTATTTCATCCTTGTGGAAATCTTTCAGAAATGGACCTTAGAAGTGACCAGAGCAGGCAGCTTTTATATTTTTTGGACAAATGAACAATAGATTTATGAGAAATTAACAGGTCAAAGAAACTTAGCCTTTGGGTGCTCAGTTAGTGAAGAATCATCTAAAAACAATTTGGGCTTGTGGTAGTAAATTTAGAAAAAGTATGGTTTGTTTACTCCTGCTTCTCTGCCTGAATTCTCTGACTCTGACATTAAGAGTGTCCTTCAACTACCAGATGCAGGGGGTGTACCTTTCACAGGGAAGGTTTATTTCCTGTTTTCAGGGAGATAGAGAGGATAGTCAGAATGTCCATCTTGCATTGGCCATTTATTAACTTATTTTAATTCAAAATAATCAGTATGCCTTTGTGGCATATATAAGGGAGGTCCTCCCTCGGCCTCAAGAGCAAAAGTGAAGAATTATGTAACTATTTACAATTCAAATTGAAAATTAGATTTTTCTGAATTTCAGATAGGGCTTCCTGGGTGGCTCAGCAGTAAAGACTCTGCCTGTAATGCAGGAGATGCCAGAGACACTGGTTTAATCCCTGGGTCAGGAAGATGCCCTAGAGGAGGACATGGCAAACCACTTTAGTATTCTTGCCTGGAGTATCCTCATAAGAGGAGCCTGGCAGGCTATGGTCCATAAGGTTGCAAAGAGTCAGACATGACTGAAGCGACTTAGCATGCAACCAAACTTTAGATAAGAAGTATACATTTGGTATACATTTGTTTTTGATTCAGTCATGTGGATAAATGGCACAGTGAACATCTTTCTGTAAATTCCCAGATCAGTCCTTACTTAGAATATTTAGCTATTTGTCAAAATAATTAGAAATCCTTCAGTTCAGTTCAGTTCAGTCGCTCAGTCATGTCCGACTCCTTGTGACCCCATGAATCTCAGCACACCAGGCCTCCCTGTCCATCACCAACTCCCGGAGTTCACTCAGACTCACGTCCATCGAGTCAGTGATGCCATCCAGCCATCTCATCCTCTGTCGTCCCCTTCTCCTCCTGCCCCCCATCCTTCCCAGCATCAGAGTCTTTTCCAATGAGTCAACTCTTCGCATGAGGTGGCCAAAGTACTGGAGTTTCAGCTTTAGCACCATTCCTTCCAAAGAAATCCCAGGGCTGATCTCCTTCAGAAATCCTCAGACTAATCATAAACTTCTCTCTCAGCTTATTGGTCTTATTCTTTCTATCTTCACTAAAGATTTCCAATGCCATGTCTCCTAAGCTAAGATAGTTTCTATTGACAATTATTTATTCACTATTTTTTTAATCTCCCATATCCACTTGTTAACAGTTCTTATTGAATTAATTCTTGAATTGCTGACCAAACACTTGTCTATACCTTCTTACTATCTGGTTCGGAACTGAA
Source organism: Redunca redunca (assembly GCA_006410935.1). Lineage (NCBI taxonomy): Eukaryota > Metazoa > Chordata > Mammalia > Artiodactyla > Bovidae > Redunca > Redunca redunca. The sequence goes on along the minus strand of SJYQ01001837.1, from coordinate 258,468 downwards.
TTTGTTTAGGTTACTGCAAAGTTCTCTCTTTGCTTAACTTTTTTTCTCCTCTTCATCTTTTGCCCCATGGTTCGAATTAAGAAAAACAAAATCAAAGAAGCCCATGACATTTCTCATTTGAAAACTTTTGGTTTTTTATTACCTGTAGGACAAAAATTTAATTTCTTAGCAAACCGTATTGAGGAAAGAGTCTGGTTCCTGACCAGAAAACCTATGTGTGATTTTTTTAAGTCCAGATCTGACAGGCTTCAGAGAGGAAGCTTGGTGTCTAGGCAACACACTGAAGTGCGGGACTCAGGACCCCAGGCTGGCCACACTCTTGTGCTCATTGTATTCCTATCCCAGGTGCCTGCATTTGGGCCTCTGCTTATTGTGGAAACTTGAAGATATCTTCGAGACTGTCACTCGATACTCAGTAATCTTCTACTCCTGCCTTTTCTCTGCATTGCAGGAATCTTTTGTTTAAGGCTCCCTCCTCAGGGAGACATCCTTACTCCTGTGCTTATCCACCCAACCCTGAAAGTGTTAGTCACTCAGTCATGTCCGACTCTTTGTGATCTCATGGACTGTAGCCCGCCAGGCTCCTCTGTTTGTGGAATTTTCCAGGCAAGAATACTGGAAGGAGAATTGAAAGAGACACACGTACTCCAATGTTCATCGCAGCACTGCTTACAATAGCTAGGACATGGAAGCAACCTAGATGTCCATCAGCAGATGAATGGATAAGAAAGCTGTGGTACATATACAAAATGGAGTGTTACTCAGCTATTAAAGAGAATGCATTTGAATCAGTTCTAATGAGGTGGATGAAACTAGAGCCTGTTATGCAGAGTGAAGTAAGTCAGAAAGAAAAACACTGATACAGTATATTAACTCATATATATGGAATTTACAAAGATGGTAACGATGACCCTATATGAGAGACAGCAAAAGAGACACAGATGTAAGGAAGAGAGTTTTGGACTCTGTGGGAGAAGGTGAGGGTTGGATGATTTGAGAGAATGGAACTGAAACATGTATATTACCATATGTGAAATAGATCGCCAGTCCAGGTTCGATGCATGAGGCAGGGTGCTCAGGGCTGGTATACTGGGATGAGCCTGAGGGATGGGATGAGAGGGAGGTGCGAGGGGTTTAGGGTGGGGAACACATGTGCACCCATGGCTGATTCATGTCAGTGTATGGCAAAAACCACCACAATATTGTAAAGTAATTACTCTCCAATTAAAATAAATAATAATAAAAAAGAATACTGGAAGGGGTAGCCATTCCCTTCTCCAGGGTATCTTCCTGACCCAGAGATCAAACCCAGATCACCCTCATTGCAGGCAGATTCTTTACCTTCTGAGCCACCAGGAAAGCCCCATCACACTCTGGAGTGATGCTAATTCATAGAGGAAAATGGAGCAGGGGGAGAGTTGGTGCTTTCTCTGATTTTAGCCTCTTACACTATCACAACAAGTGATGAAAGGCGTTATGGAGACTTCAATTCTGGCTCATTTTTGATTGTCTTAGTTCTTTTCAGATCACCTAGCTCTTTTGATGAACAGATTTTGTGAGTTGATTAAGCATAAGGCCATTTGGGAAAAGCGAAAAGCCTGACAATCCCAAATGAGCACCTTTGTGGGGGGGACAGGGGAGTCCACGGGGCATTCTAGAGGGATGCTTGTGGTTTGTCTGCAAGAGTTTGAAGGTTCTGTGGGCATTTTGCCAGTGGTTCCTGGGAAGTGCTGGCAGAAGCTGTGGGCCGTTCTTGGAGGATGCTAGAGAATTTGTGTATTTTTTTTTTTTTTTTTTGATGCTTTGGCCTTCTTTTTAGCCCAGCTGACTCTACCTAAACTTGCTCAATGAGTCAAATCAGGCATACAACAGAGGGGCTCAGACAAAGCTAGGGAAGCAGTTCTGTATCTACCCCTTGGGGTTTCTCCTGGTGGGTCCAGAGATGATCAGCTCTCATGAGCTGAGTAAACCTGAGCACATCCCTGGCACTAATTGGTGTATATTCTGCAGCGCAGAAAGCTGTCAACATTTCATAAGAGAAAAAAAAAAAAAAAAGGTGTAGCACTCTTTGCAATTGCTTTGCACAGAGGTCCTAAGAGACCTTATGGACTTAAATAGACCCTCTCTGGAGGTAATTTTGCCCAAGTTAGCAAAGGAGAATTTCACTGCATGGGACACAGTGTACGAATCCTCTTTCTTCAGGGTCCCCTGACAGCAGCTGCTTCCAAGACAACAGAATGTGAGCAGCATCAGCCACTGCTTACTGAGCATCACCGCTTCTGGGGAAGAACAGGCTTCTCCTAAACTAGCTTCCCTGTGACAACAGACTCTTGACCAGCTGCTCAACCTGGCTCCCTTGCCCACAAAATTTGTGGCCAAACCCTGACAAGTGGCTCCCATAACTGAAATGGGTGTTCTCTCCACCCTCCTTGTGTGCCTGGGGGTAAGTCTGAGGACTTCACTGACTGTTGTCCAGACCTCTTGACTTTTGAAAATAAACACTGAGGATTACACTGATGGCACTCTGTCTCTAGGAATGACCAGAGGCACTATGCCATGGTTAGCCTTCAGAGGGCAGGTGTGGGAGGATGACATTTCTTGGGCTTACCACGTGCAGTGGACAAGTGACTGTGTGTGTGGTCCCTGCAATCCGTGCACCAAGATGAGGGATAAGTGGATCGTGGTGTCTGGTTTGGGGTCTGAGGTCATCCCCACTGGGGCCCTTGCCCAAGTCTGACTGTAGGTGGGTCCCTGTGGGCCCATCTGAGACTCCACTGCAATGGCTCCCATGACTCACTGCTGTGTTGCTGGGACTGATGTGTTATCTATGCACACTCCTGCTTGCCTTCGTCCCCACTCTGGGACAGGGGTTGATGTCATCAGGGACATTTTGGTGGGAGACTGTGAACCTGCCAGACTCACCAGCTGTAGCCACCTGACTGGGCCATTGGCCAACCTCAGAGTGACAGTTGAAACAACCCCTCTGTGAGGACACAACATTTGATGGAGAATCAGTTCTGCCTGCCAACACAGGAGACGCAGGTTTGATCCCTGGACCAGAAAGATCCCACATGCCACAGAGCAGCTGAGGCCGTGAGCCACAACTGTTGAGCCTGTGCCCCAGAGCCTGGAAACCACACTACTGAAGCCCTAGTGCCCCAGAGCCTGTGCTCCCCAGCAAGGGAAGCCACTGCAATGAGAAGCCCATGCACCAACTAGCGAGTAGTCCTAGCTTGCTTTAACTAGAGGAAAGCCCAAGCAAGCTCAAGCAGCAACACAGACACAGCACAACCAAAATAAATAAGTAAATAACATTATTAAAAAAAAAAACAAAAACAGAATCATTTCTGCTCCTAAAGTTATTTTTCCTCATGTGTCTGCTCCCCAGACAGGTCCCTATGCTATCCAAGGACATGACCATTTTCTGTTATATGATTCATCATATAATCTGCTTCTAAAGGAAGATTATTCCTCCCTCTCCTCTTTCTTCTTCTGACCCTGAGCCAAAGCTCACCAGGCCATTTTTAATTTAGTGTCATCGTAAAGACTCCCCCTCTATATTTACTGCTCTTTCTCCCCTGCTGCTGCTGCTGCTGCTAAGTCGCTTCAGTCGTGTCCGACTCTGTGCGACCCCATTGACGGCAGCCCAGCAGGCATTTAGCCTAAAAAACCTAGCTCAAATCTTGTCTTCATTGTCACAGGCTCCTTATATTCCTCACCTAGAGCTTCAAGGACCTACAGTTTCTATAGCAAGGGTATTAAGATAGCCTTTAGATGGAGAAACAGGCATCTTTAAATCCAGTATGTGGCATCCATGTGTTTCTGTGTGTTTCTTTAGGAGAAGCACCATGGTCTCACTTATCACTGTGTCCCCTGCCCTTTGAACACAGCCAGGTAAGTAGGTTTGCTACAAAGTTTGTCGACTAAATAAAGAAATAACAAATCCCTGAGTAGACTGAGGTTGTTTACCTATGTAACTCATAAACTAGAACTGTGGCAAAAGTAATATAGTTCACAGGGTTGGACCCTCTTAATGTTCACTATTAATGAATATTGCTGCAGCTGTATCAACCAGCTTCCTATAGAGGACAGACTATTAGAAGCAGGAAGAAATCTAAGACATCCTCTTGAACAATGCTTTAATCTGAATGATGAGCAAACTATGACCCCAAAATTAAGTAACCTGACCCATCTCTCACATCTGACTTGATAGTATTTGCAGTGCTTGTTAGGTACTATACTCACAATTATGCTATAGTTGATGCTTGGCTATAAACAGAGAAGAGATAACTTTTATGCATTTATTACACCTCTCATTTGAGCCCTATCAGAGAAATTAGATTTATGCTCCTTAATAAACCCTGGGTAATACTCAGCCCACTGATAGTTTATTATTGCTGCTTTGTCTTGTATCTAAATAATATGTTGTGGTAATAATGCTTTATCAGTTTTGAATCTATAAAACAGAATTTAATCAACCAATAATAATCCATAGTTCATATTATTTTACCAGCTTGTTCTATGCTTGAAAATATTCCTCTATTTCATAGCATATTTTAAAGTTACAATAGCTGTATTTCTGTAAGACTAGAGAAAACCGGATTATTATTTTTTTTCTGGAAGAGGTGCCTTGTAAGTGGTTACTTCAAAATGTTTATTCCTGTTTTTTTATTTTGATATTCTTTATCCAAATTCAGTGAAGTTGTTTTTTTAAGTTTTACCTAATAAGTAATCTATATTATTATTTAAATTTTTGCCTTTTGATGAGGCTTTAACTCTAGCCTTTCAAAAGTCTTCATTCATAGAAGTAAACAAATATTTTAATTTCAGGTAAAATGTGGTTACCAAATTAGTTTGCAGACTAATTACTATTCAGTCTTGCAACTATTAGGCTCTGGTTCACAAGAACAAGAAGAGCATTCATACGGAGTAAAGTAAGTCAAAAAGAAAAGCAAACATTATATATTAATGCATATATGTGGATTCTAGAAAAATGGTACAGATGAATCTATTTGTAGGGTGGAATAGAGACATACACATATAGAACAGACATGTGGATATGGGGAGATGGGATGGGGATGAGATGAGTTGTGAGATTTGGACACACACTATCATGTGGGTGTTGGAAGGAGGCTCAACAACAAGGGGATGCATATAGCTGATTCACTTCATTGTACAGCAGAAACTAACAACATTGTAAAGCAATTCTATTCCAACAAAAAAAGGGGAAAAAAGAACATTCATAGAAAGAAAACCTGGGTTGTCATCCAGCCTTCATTTCTAAAGAGCTCCAAGATCTTAAATACTTCATTTATCTGTTTTCAATTATCTCACATATGTTAAATGGATTTACTATTGTTACATGGAAAAAAATTTAAAAATCAATGTTACACTAAATTAGTTGTCATTTTTATCTTTCCTCTGGAGACAACTCAGGGTCCTATTTGGATACCTGGGAGCCAGGCTGCCTGAGTTTGCCATTTCTGAACCATCACCTTGGGCCAGTAACCTAAGTTCCCTGTGCCCGTGTCCCCTCCTCTGTAAAACAGGGGTAACAACGACAGTATCCATCTCATAGGGCTGTCACATGGACTATGTGAGAAGCACTTAGAGCAGCACCAGCAGGCAGTAATTCCTCTTCCCTTTTGTAATACCTGTCTATTATCTGTTGCTGTAATGGCACAGATCTACTAAGAAGCAGCCATTCACAAGTTTTGTATTACAGCTGGAAATAACTGTGAGAGAGAAAAGGAGAACTTCAAAGGGAGAGGACTCAATCCATGCATACTTCCCTCCCGCCCCCGTTCAGAAATGGAGTGTCTGCTGAGGATTAAGTACCTGATGTGGGTTCTTAAGGAGGCAGGTTCTGTGAACAATCACAGAATCAATACAGACCTGGGGGAGGTAATCCTGACCTTTCCTTTACCCACTCCTGATACGCTGAGCTCTTATCCCAGTTCTCGAATATTGCTTCTTCCCCCCCCGCCCCTTTAAATCAATAAAAGCTTCAAAAATCTTTCAGAGCTATAGATTTAGGCTATAAATGTTTCAAAAAATTTAAAGCATAATTATAGCATCAAGACCATCTTGTGTTCAGGTTTTAACCATGTCCTTGAAGATTTTTGAAGTATAAATATATAGGCTCTTTCTCTAAATGAAGTGGATAGCTATAATGATAGCAACAAAAATGATTCACTGTTCCTGAGGACTAATCATGTATAGGCCCTTTACTTATGGTTTTATAAATGCCATCTAAATAAATGAATAGAACCATGCCTTTTGGTATTGTTATCTGCTCTTTTCAAATGGTGAAATGGAAGTTCGGAGATATAAGAAAAATATCCAAGAATACAAAGATACAAAGTCAGTAAAGGTTAGAAGCAGGATGCAAAACCCCATTAGTCTGACTTAAAAAACTGTGTTCTCAAGCAATATCCTATAGTGACTCATCTCCAAAGAAAGGATAATGTGTCCCACTCCATTTACTGATTCTGTCTTCACAGACAAATCTAAATGGGAATGGTCACAGCAGCTGCTATTCTTTGTACCAAAAGAATAGAATGATTTTCACTCATGACGCAGGTGTACTAAGAAATAGCTTCCCAGTAGTTGTGAAGTTTAAAGTTCTTTGTGTACTGTGCGTGACTGGTACCACAGTACTGAGCAACCTCAGGAGTGACTTGCCTGATTTTCTAAATAAATTGTCCTTAAAGGAGAACAGGTTACTAGGAACTAGGTGACCTGTCCAGAAGAAAGTAGCATTGTTCTTGTCAAAGTGAGCATTGATTTTTCTCTCAGGTTTCTGTAGGGACTTGCAGGATAAATTTCTATTTGCTACAAAATGAAAAAAAAAAAAATCGTTCTTAGATGGACTTCTGTGTTTTAGAAATACAATCTTGGAAGGGAAAAGAAGCCTAACGGGATAATCAGAGTTTTCTTACAATTCTTTTTGAAGTTTCTCAAGACAAAATGGCTTTGAAGAAAGGAAATGATCAATTTCAAATTTCTTTTCAGTTTTTGGAGGGGAAAAGGTTTGTAAAAGCAATTTAATTAGTAGAAAGTCATCTTTTTAGTTATACTTATGGAGATTTCACAATGTAAGTTGTTATATACTTGCATTTATTTCTATATTGATAGAAAGCTTTCCAAATTTGATGGGCCAAATGAATCATCAGATCTTTCAAATCAAAGAGGAACACAATTTGATTTATTCAATAAGAATGTGCTGCCCATAGTCAAAGGGGCATAATACCATAATGTGAAACATTAGGCAGAAAAAGAGTTTGCCATTAAATCTTCCTTTCTTTTTTCATTCTTGTCCTATTTAGTGACATAAAGGACTAGTTAAGTAAAGAGCATTTTCCTATAAATATTCAAAGTGGTATCCAGAGGGATTCTCAACTTTCCTTCACAGGTTTTATTTGGAAAACTTTAAGAATATAATTCATAAAAATCTTAAATACTATGTATGCTCATACGTGCAAGCCACAGATGGTGGCGATTTTTCGGAAAGCTGCCTATTTCATCTCCCAACTGTGGAGATTCTATGCTGTTTGTTGCCACAACTGCTTGAGCACTCTCATCATCTTTAGGTCAAAGATGAATTTTTAAAAAGAACCAAAAGTCTCATTTACAGGACATAATAGAAAGGAACAGCTGGGAAGACATTGTTAATGCCTACTGGGTAATTAAAATGAGATCTCAAGACAAGCACACCAACTGAAATACATATTTATTTGAGAAATCACAGTGGCTCCCAGAGAGCTCTCAGGGGCTGTTAGGTAAATAGCATCATAAGTAGAAATGACGACGCAGTGCAGTGTGTGACAGGCACTGAAAGTGTTGGTTTCTTTTTTTGTGCCTAATATGCTCCCTTGTAGGCACTCATGGTGTTAGTTATACTTTGCTCCCTCTGTGCATTAACAGGGTCTCCCATCTTTTCACATTATTGTGACATCAGGCATTTTAGACAAGTTACTCTTCAACCTAAGGAGGAGAGGGAAGGAAGGAGAGAGAGCCAGTTAGGTGGGTGCAAAATGATTGGGTCAATATGCAGAATGGAGCATCCCTAAGCTGCCGAAGGACACAGGCAGAAATGAAAACGGTTACCATTGTATGAGGGGAAAAAACAACAACAACTATGCATTACTGAATATCCTTGTGTGCTTAGTTGCTCAGCAGTGTCTGACTCCTTGTGATCTCATGGACTACAGGCTGCCAGGCTCCTCTGTCCATGAGGATTCTCTAGGCAAGAATACTGAAGTGGGTTGCCATGCCCTCCTCCAGGGGATCTTCCCAACCCAAGGACTGAACCCAGGTCTCCCGCATGGCAGATGGATTTTTTACCAACTGAGCCATCAGGGAAGCAAGAATACTGGAGTGGGTAGCCTACCCTTTCTCCCGGGGATCTTCCTGATCCAGCAATCGAACTGGGGACTCCGGCATTGCAGGCAGATTCTTTACCAATTGAGCTACCAGGGAAGTCCCTGAATATCCCTAGCAGTAAACTCATACCAGAAAGAGTCTTTAATAATATTCATTTGTTGTTTTGAGTAACTTTTCTGAAACGCTGGGACCCTTCTTACTGTTTATACTGATTGTAAGGCCCCGTCTATCCCAACCAAAGAGCTACTGACTAGTAAAAACATGATAATATTTTTCAATAGCAATGTGTTACTGTCTTCCTTCTTTCCATGAATTTTTTCCTTTCTATGGTTGCAACTTTTGCCTTAATAATGAAGATATTTATTTAATATTTTGGCTTTGATTTGCCATGAAAACTCTGGTCCCATATCTCTATTTCCTCATAGGACTCTGTAAGATGATGAATCACTACTCTTGAACTTGATGAATTTAAAACTATACTTATTCTTCCCCAAAGATTCTGATTTGCATCAATCCTGTTTATGTTAATGATACAGTGATATCAATCATTGCCTCAAAAATTTTGAACTTAACTTTAAAGTCCTTTTCCTTCACATCTCATATTCAATCTCTTACTAAGTTTTCCACAGGTACTTCGATTTCCAATTTAATTTATACTTTTGCTTTAGATATTTGCCTCTGAAATTTTATTTCTGATTAAAAAAATAAAGGTCTTCCTAAACTGTGTTACTTTACTACTGATAAGTTAATAATATTATGAAAACAAACTTCAAAATTTCTGATCCGGAAATTCAATAATTTAAGTTTATTTAAATGTGGCTGATATATAATGCCTGAAATACTATGCTTTTGGTTTTGTGACTCACACTTTAACATACTGCATTCCAATAACTTCACAAAGTGAATTATGATGTGTGTTACATAGTGTGTCTGCCACTAACAAAATAGTGTATACACACTAGTTTAGTGTTTCATGGTTGGATATATTCATTTATGCAAGAAAAGTACTTTGCAACTTTTTTTTTCAAATATAAGAAACTCACTATTATTGCAGAATATGGAATAAGAGAAAAGATTCTTAGAGGAGAGACATTTTTCTTTCAGATTAGTAAGCAAAGTGTATATTGAGAGAAAATAACCTACACCAGAGTAGGAAATTTTAGTGCCATATTAGGCACTAACAAGGATATTCAAGCTCAAGATGTCTTCCTTATTTTCAGTGTGATTCCTGAGAAGAGACATGCACATCAAAAGCAGTCAGGTAAAATGTAAGGTGATAAATAATTAAGGACCAAATAAATGGAAGCCTTAGTTGGTGCAGAAATGTTAAGCATTGGGTGAATCATTGAGTATCCTATACAATGTCCAACAGAGAGATGTGATTCACATGAATCTAGTGTAATTCTAAAGCTTTAGAAGGATGATGCTGAAAAAGTAGAGTTAACTTTAACAATATTCTTTAAACATGTAACAAATGATTACACTGAAGTCTTTAAATATGTTACAATTTTATTTGTTAATTATACCACATAGTAAACTGAAAAAAAAAAAAAAAAGGCTCAGTATCACTTTAGGTGACAGAGGAGTGGATCCTATGAATTTGGGCAGAAGTTCTCCAGAATTTCCCAGTTTCTCTGAGTCACGGTCATGACCCTAGATTGACAGTGAGGATGTTTTGGATTAGGGAGTTTGAAGAGAGTAGCAGATTTGAGAAAGTTTTGTAAAAAATGGAAGAGGGAACATCACATAGGAACAAATAATAGAAAAAAATGTATGTGTATGAAGTTTGAATTAAAGTTTTTTTCTTTTCTCTCCTCCTTATCTTCTTCCTCTTCTCTCACCTCCTCCTCTTTCTTCTTATTTTAGCAATTTTAAGCAGCTCTGATACAGAAGCACAAAATGCAGCCTAATTTAGTGCCAGGGAGTTACTTGCTGAGTGTTATGTAAGGGCAAGGAGAGTGAAGGTGTTGACAACAGCTCACCTTAGGTGGGAAGAAACTGATGACTCAAGGAGTTTGCAGATTAGGAGAAAATGACAAGTTAAAGGACCCTTGAGAGACAGGACATTATAGGTGATGAGGACTAAAAGAGCTAGAATAATAGGGATTATAATTAGAGAGAAAGATACCATAGGTTAAAATTCCAGAGGTGCGGTGATTTTCAGGTGATGGCAAACTTGTCATGACAGCTACCGGTGTGAAGAAATATGAAGTGCGTGTTCATGCATTTTAGAGCTGTAAGAAACAGGCCCCATAAGTGTTACTTACATGGAATGTAAGCCACGTTCCGACATTCTTCATGAGACAGGAAAGATGACCAAACTGGCAGAGACTATGAATGGTTGAGGATGAAGGACTTTTAAATAAAAAGGGGAGGTTTTAATGATCTGCAGGCAATGGTGTAGTCCAGGGCAGGAGAGGGTGTCCTGTTATTGGGGAGGGCCAGATTTCAGCCACGGCAGGGAAACCGAAAGAGAACTGACACGAAAGTGGATGCTGTAACAAGAGAACGCGTAAACCACGGAGACTGCTCTTCAGAGACTGCCTTAGCGCTGAATTTGAAAGAGGAAGTGAAAAGCATTCTTGTTTTGGTTTTCTGGCCATAAGGTTCCCAGCGGAACTCTGGTGAGAGGTGTGTCAGTCAGTTCTGGAGAATATCCTGGTCAGAAGCCTGCAAGGACTCCCAGTCAGGCAGAGAATGCTGGCATTACTTATCATGCTTACACCTCTCAGACACCACTTCCATCATGAAAGGAACAAACTGCCGTTCGGCAGTCTCCCTTGAGGAACCTGATTTCCGTTTTTGCATTTTCATTTACCAGTTTAATTGTGTGTTAAAGCAAACCTTGTTCTATCACAGGTCAACAGGCTCTCTGGTAGCTACTGTTTTGTCCCTGTGTCCTCCACGTGTTTTCCTATTGTTTCAGCACCACCCAGTCTAAATTCCAAATGACAGCATTTGTATCACTTAGAGCACTTTTTCTGTAGTCAGGGCCTGCTCTACCCTCACGTCTGACATCTCTGCCAAGTGGGACCAGCATGCCTGGATGGTGAGAGTGAATCCGAGGCTGCCTCTGCCCTAACCCCCAGAGCACCCCCGGCAGGGTCAACTCCAGGTGCCCACAGCAGAAACTTGCTTAGCGGTTTCCTCTCTTTCTCAGTCAGACTTCTCCACTCCCTACTGGTATTTCTGGGATCTATTCTCTCACATTTTTGTCATGGGCAAAGCCAAATAAGAGAGGTCCCAAGAAAAGAGGTCCTGTCATCCACGCATTCCAAGTGGAAGTTTTGGTATAACATGGGTTTCCAATGTCCATGACCTAATGCCTGATGATCAGAGGTAAAGCTGACGTGATACTAGTAATAAAATGCACAGTAAATGCAATGCACTTGAATCATCTGGAAACCATCTCCTCACTGGTCCTTGGGAAAATTGTCTTCCATGAAACTGGTCCTTGGTACTAAAAAGGTTAGGGAAAGTTGTGCTAGATTACTCAAGAAGGACTCAAGAAGGAAGGCAGTGTCTAGGAACAATTTGTAATCCTTTGATATAATGAGACTATAATGAGAACTAGGTGACCAAGAGTGGACTTGGGTGGAAAGAATTTCTTTGGAGAGAGTTGAGTCAAACCCCATCATGAAGAAGCGGGCTGTGCTTTCCCTTGCTTACATCTAGAGAACGACTCACCCCTCCTCTGACGGGTTCGCAGGGAAGCACTTCAGTTACGATTGATGAATAATGGATATTTCTAATAGAGAATGATGACTATTTTGTATATTGTCAAAGACAGACTAGAAGTTGTGGGATTAGCCCCAATATCACCCAGGGATAGTCCTCTCCACAGGAACTGGATGCAGAAAGAATTATTTTTTTTTTCCTGCTTTTAACCTTTAGAATTCCACTTTTCAGCATAACTGGTACAACCATTTTCTTATTCATTTATTGTTTAGTTTCTAAGTCATGTCCTACTCTTCTGACCCCATGGACTATAGCCCATTAGGATTCTCTGTCCATGGGATTTCCCCGGCAAGAATACTGGAGTGAGTTGCTATTTCCTTCTCCAGGGGATCTTCCTGACCCAGGGATCAAACCCTGGTCTCCTGCATTACTGGCAGATTCTTTACTGCTGAGTTACAAGGCAGCCCTTGTTCATAAATTCATGTGTTCCTTGGCAATAAAAAGTCAAGAGCTTCAATCCATGTTTGACTAAAACTCATGCAAATATTCTGGGAATGTGCATATAGCCAAAATAAATTATGACTATCAATACTGAAGATAATAGGGGATGTTTAAAATCTTTGAATCCTAAATGGACTAAGCTATGAATATTTTAGGGGCTTCCCAGGTGTCATTAATGGTAAAGAACCTGCTCACCAGTGCAGGAGACATAAGAGATGCAGGTTCAGTCCCTTTGTTGGGAAGATCCCCTGGAGGAGGGCACAGCAACCCACTCCAGTATTCTTGCCTGGAGAATTCCACAGACAGAGGAGCCTGGTGGTCTACAGTCCATAGGCTCGCAGAGTCGGACACGACTGGAGCGACTTAGCATGCATGAACATGAATATTTTAGCTGTCATTTTTAGTTGTATACTTAAATCTTGCAAGTGATTATGATTCTTGATGTGTGAACCATTAGACTTTCTTACACATTAATATATACCTGCTTTGCATGAACTAGAAATAGCTACTTACTGAACTGTCTAAACTCATTGCTGCTCTAGCCTTGGTTAAAGGGTGCAGCTCACCATCAGGGCAGCTCTCCTTCATTTCCTGCTGGCCTGTCTCCACTTTTGCCTCCCGGACAGTTGCTCTCTGTACTCCTTGTTGTCATTCATTTTTCTGAACAGGTCCAGCTCAGGAGGACTAAATTGCAGCGAACTGTCAGTGCTGATGGACTGGCTGTCTTCCAGGCCCTTCTTGTTGGCGATCTTGTTGGACCGTTACATGCTGATTATGTTTTATTGATGATGCCTGTGAAACTGCTTAACAGGCCAGATGTAGCGTCTCTGAGCAGTGGAAACCTCATGACTGGTTAGTATGTGGTGCAGCGCTTCTGCTTTCCACACTCCGTGGTGCTGTATCAGTGACACGCTGCCTGATAACCTCCGGAAGGACATGTAGCCCTTGACGGATTTGCTGTCTCTAGATGTTTCAGCCCACCTCGCTTCCTGAATAGAAAATCACAGTAACTTTGTGTACTCACTGGCATTTCTTCTTTCTTTAATACGTTGTGTTTTTTCAATCTTCTCTGACTATTAACAAGTTTTTGAACAATATTTTCATAGTTGAAAGATGGTATATGAGTAAATTAAAAATTGGAATCCTTGAACATTTGGGCTGTGGTGAGGATGTCTGCGTGTGAATTAAGCTCTGTGACTGTTGGAATAATGTGTGTCTGTGTGTGATAGTTGCTCGGTCGTGTCTGACTCTCTGTGACCCCGTTGATGGACTGTAGCCCGTCAGGCTCCTCTGTCCATGCAATTCTCCAGGCAAGAATACTGGAGTGGGTAGCCATTCTCTTCTCCAGGTGATCTTCTCGACCCAAGGACTGAACCCGGGTCTGTCTCATTACAGGCAGACTCTTCACCATATGAGCCACCAGGGAAGTCCATGTCATATCTTAAAACATGAGCACTGATCTAGGTGATTTATGTGGCAAATAAACTCCTGACCACTAGATGGGGCTATGAAACCTCTTGCATTATTAACTGAGCTCTTGCAAACATTCACTTTTCTTGAATTAAAAGTTTTTCCTTGAAAATCTCTTAGTCTTTTTCAACTTTAAACCCACCTTGTACTGAAGGTTTAAAAAAATGCTCCAGATTCTCTGTAATGATGACTAAGCAACATTACGGTAATGACATGGAAGTATAATTGTTATATTATGTTTCAGGAAGGAAATGGATATATTGCCGAAGTCACCTCATACTTAATTCAGACTTTTCACTGATAGGGATAGGTTTATCATGGTAACACCCTAACAAATCCCCCTTTCTTTCTTTCCCTATTTATTGGTCTGAGACAAAACTCATTAACTTCATCTATTTGGATTGTGGACCCCAGATTGCCTCTAGGACTTAGAGGCTGTGAGAGTGTGATTACGTTTGCAGTGGATATATAAACCACTACTGGTTTAATAAGCACACACAATAATTTTTCTTTTGCTCTTATTTACTTTGTGATAACTGTAGGTCCTCGTGAACCTGGAGGAAAAAGGATCAGTCCTGAAAAATGATTAGCATTTCTTGTAAAAAACTGAGTATAACTGTAGTATTGTGCGACTTTATTTTTACCTTTACTTCAAAAGAAAGATTTATCTCACTTCGCTTTAATTTACAAGTAATCATTTAACTGTTTTGGCTTTCACTTATTATAACCAACAAAAGAGAAAAAAAATCAGTTTTCCCAAATATTTTGTACTCCCTGGCAGAGAATAAATTGTATAAAGTAGCCATTCAATAAGTACTTATTATATAAATCAAAGACTCAAGTTACCATAATTATATTTTGCATTATGAAGTCAGTGCAATTTCATTTGTGTCACTTATTATTGTTCAGACTTTAATTTATTGAATGATCATATATTTTCAGTAACAACTAAGATTTACATAAGATTAGATGTGGTATTCCATATTTAAGACAGATTTGGGGATACAGAAATAATAATAAAATTCAAGGGAGCACTATGTTCCTCATTGATTCAGGAACTTAAATGAGATTCATAGACTTTAATAGCTTTAATCAAATGGCTTTCTCTTAACTCTAAGTTCAGATGGAAATTGGTAAATGGGCAGAAGCTGTCAGTCAAATATTTCTGATGGAGACTATTTGTGAAGAAAGGCATAATCAGAAGATTCTTTTTAAAGAAGTTAAATGCTTTTGGTAAAGCAGGGACATAAAATGGAAGGATGCTTTACTTGACTCCTTGCTCCCAGAATGAGACAATCCTGGAAAACTGCAGATAAAGAATCAGCCATTAATCTCTGCTGGTGTTCAAGCCAACCGGATACAAATATAGGAGCTAAAATGAGTTATTTTACTTCTGAGAGTAAATACAACCTCAATTTCCTTTCAGTCTATAAAAGGCTTCTAAAAAATGTGATGAGACCTGGGCTCACACAAAGAAAACACATTAAAATATATGTTTCATTTTCAAAATGAAGCTAGCATACTCCCCTGATTATGACAGCAAGACAAATTCATAACAGACATTCAGAAAATGCAAAAACTGCAAATGAGAAAATAAGAATTACCCGTAATTCTATCACTCAAAGAAAACAACTTTCAGAGTTTTATTTGCATGTTTGTGTATTTGTGTAACCATGCTGACTATATCTTTCTAATTTGCCTTTGCTCTTTTTTTGTGTGAGACATAGAAAGCTTTTTAAAAATCCCTAATTTCCTTTTTAAAACAGGATTTTAATAGCTGCAAATAATTCTATTATATAGATATGCAATGATAACTTGACCAGGTGCGCATTTTTGAGTACTGTATGCAATGCTACATTTTTTTTTTTTTTTGGTCTGAGTTGATATATGGTGAAAATCTGTCTCAGAATAACTTTTAAAAATGAATTGTCATATAGTACAACTTTTTTGGCACCAGGTGTCAGTTTTGTGGAAGACAATTTTTCCACGGACAATTTTTTCTATGGAAATTCAAAAGCATTACATATATTGTGCACTTCATTTCTATTATTATTACATCAGCTCCACTACAGACCAACAGGCACTAGATCCTGGAGGCTGGGGACCCCATAATGCTTATTTGTAAAAGATGGTGTGGGTGTTATACATTCAACTCTGTATTTCACTAGTTTTTTTAATATATAAAAATGAGCACCTCATATAGCACTCTGATTCCTCCATTGACACAGCATAGTGGAAGTAACAGGGGCAAGTGCAGGGCTTGTTCAGGTGTATTTTTCTAACAGTTGGTAGAAATACATAAAGATTATATCTGTCTATACTTTCTAAGGTGCTTGAACTTCCAATTTCTGAGAAGAACCTAAACACCAAATAGTATGCCACACAGCTACATTTGTAATCCTCATCAAGGCAGCATTTATTACAACAGTGAGCACAAAGAATTAATATAAAGGCACAGATGCCAGTCCCAGTAGGCCTGCTGACAGTAAGCATTTCACTAATTTTCTTTATCTGGCCATAACTTCAGCCAAAATCCCATTTATAGCAAAGCTCCTATAAATTCAGCTTCTCTCTCTAGAAGCCCAATGAAATAATGATAAAAGTTGTATTGTGCTCACCAACACAACATTAACAAGCAACTGTTTTTAGCTGATTTCCTTATGGAACTATTTTGTTATTTTCTAAAGGAGAATTTTTAACTATACTTGCTTTTTCTTTAACTTTGTATTTTAAAATAATTTAAAATTTAGAGAGAAGTTGAAGGATAGGTCAAATGGTGGATCCTCATAACCCAGATTCCACAGTTCATGACATTTAACCACACGTGCCTTTTCATACTGTTAATGGGGTTTTCAAGGCAAGAATGCCCTTTTTCAGAAGGGCAATGCCAAAGAATGTTTAAACTACTGCACAATTGCACTTATTTCACATGCTAGCAAAGTAATGACTAAAATTTTCCAAGTGAGGGTTCAACAGTATGTAAACTGAGAACTTCCAGATGTTCAAGCTAGATTTAGAAAAGGCAGAGGAACCAGAGGTCAAATTGCCAACATCCAATGGATCATAGAAAAAGCAAGCAAATTCCAGAAAAACATTTACCTCTGCTTCATTGACTAAGCTAAAGCCTTTGACTGTGTGGCTCACGGCAAACTGTGGAAAATTCCTAAAGAGATGGGAATACCAAACCACCTTACCTGCTTCCTGAGGAACATCTATGCAGGTCAAGAAGCAACAGTTAGAACAGGAGTGAAACAATGGACTGGTTCCAAATTGGGAAGAGTATGTCCAGGCTGTACACTCTCACCCTGCTTATTTAACTTATATGCAGAGTACATCATGTGAAGCACAAGTTGGAATCAAGATTGCTGGAAGAGATATCAATAACCTCAGATACGCAGATGACACCACCCTTATGGGAGAAAGTGAAGCGGAACTAAAGAGCCTCTTGATGAAGGTGAAAGGGGAGAGTGAAAAAGTAAGCTTAAAACTCAACATTTAGAAAACTAAGACCATGGCATCTGGTCCCATCACTTCATGGCAAATAGATGGGGAAACTTGACAGACTTCATTTTCTTGGGCTCTAAAATCACTGTAGATGGGTACTTCAGCCACTAAGTTAAAAGACACTTGCTCCTTAGAAGAAAAGCTATGACAAACCGAGACAGCATATTAAAAAGCAGAGACATTACGTTGCCTGCAAAGGTCTGTATTAGTCACAACTATGGTTTTTTCAGTAGTCATGTATGGATGTGAGATTTGGACCATAAGGAAGGCTGACGGCCAAAGAATTGATGCTTTTGAACTATGGTGTTGGAGAAGACTCTTGAGAATCCCTTGGAGTGTAAGATCAAACCAGTCAATCCTAAAGGAAATCAGTCCTGAATATTCATTGGAAGGACTGATGCTGAGGCTGAATCTCCAATACTTTGGCAGCCTGATGTGAAGAGCCAAACTCATTAGAAAAGACCTTAGTGCTGGGAAAGATTGAAGGCAGAAGGAAAAAGGGATTAGAGTGGATGAGATGGTAGGATGGCATCACTGACTTGATGGACATGAGTTTGAGCAAGCTCCGGGAGATGGTGAAGGACAGGGAAGCCTGGCGTGCTTCAGTCTATGGGGTTCCAAGAGCTGGACATGACTGAGCAACTGAACAACCACCACCACACTTGATTGCATTCTCTAGTACCTGTCTACCTACCATCACACCCATCTACATGTATGTATCTGGCAGCAACATCACCTAAGTCAGCAGTCTCCAATCGTTCTGTCACCAGGGACCAGTTTCATGGACGACAAGTCTTCCACAGATGGGGGGGGTGGTTTTGGGATAATTCAAGCACATTATGTTTATTGTGCACTTTATTTCTATTATTATCACATTGTAATATATAATATAATTATACAATTGCCACTTGCCACTCACTGATAGGATTTTAATATGAATCTACTAGCAATTGATTTATTGTGGTCTCTGCGCAGTCAAACTTCTCTGCTATGAACATATGATATATGCAGCCCCTTCCCAGCGCTAGCCTCACCACCTCAGCTCCACCTCAGGTCCTCAGGTAGTAGGTTCTCATAAGGAACACACAACCTAGATCCTTCACATGTGCAGTTCACAGTAAGATTCATGCTCCTGAGAATGTAATGCCACCACTGACCTGATAGGAGGCAGAGCTCAGGTGGTATTGTGAATGTTGGGGAGCAGCTGTAAATACAGATGAAGTTTCACTGGCTTGCCTGTCACTCACCTCCTTCTGTGCAGCCCAGTTCTTAACAAACCATGGACCACTGCCAGTTTGTGGCCTGGGGGTTGGGGACATCTGACCTAAGTGATGCTGAGTTCTTTTACTATACTTTATCCAGTAAGTGCTTACAATATCAATATTCCCATTCTTATTCCTGATGACTTTAACTCTGGTCACTTAATTAAGTGATGTCTCCTACATAAAGTTACTATTTTCCCTGTGTAATGAGTAATTACTTTGTGTTTTATGGGAAGACACTTTGACACTATGAAAATTTAGCTTTCCTTATCAGACTTTTGCCCACTAGTTTTGGCATCCATTGAAGGTTCCTACCTAAAACAGTTGTTACTATGATTTTTGCCAAATGGTGATTTTCCACTTCCACCATTCTTTACATAAAAATGCCAACTAATGCTATCATTATTTTGATGCTCAGATTTCTGAAAATCTGGCCCATGGAGCAACTTTAAGCTGGTTTCAGTGTCAGTTTTAATATTCCCTTGTCATTCTTTGAGCAGTTTTTTGTTCTTTAGCACATCAATATTTTTTAGGTTTATTTGTAGTTTTCCAGCTCTGGTCTCTGAATAAGCCATTCCTCTCTTGAGCTCAGTTTGTTAGTGCAGATATTTAGAAAACAAAAATAATAAGCTACGTGTGCTTACTGACACTGGTTTCACTATTTTCTGTCCCACTTAACTGGTTAATTGATTGAACTAAGGAAAAATGTGTGTGTGGTACATGCATATCTATATATATGTAAATATACATACATGCATACATTCAGAAACATGTATTAGCATATTTAGATCTGTGTTTCTCTCTCAATTCATAGCAATGCCTAAGTTCACTGCAATACCTCCAATTCCATCACACATCCACAGGATGCATTACAACTTTTTTCCTTATTGTGTCTGTCTGTTGTTCCCTTTCCAGACAAAGAGAAACCTGATTTCTGCTTTTCAATACCTGTGAAGTTAATCCATTCAGATGATTTCTTGGAGCTGCTACCCCAAACCTCCTTTTGCAGCTGTCATATTGCACAGGAGCCTAACTCCCTTGGCTGCTTCCAACAAGTCCAGGAGAAAGGGAATGACAAGGAGAAGAAGAGAAATGAAACCTCTCTAATGGTTTTGGGCTAAATTACCCAAAGATGGACAGAAGAAAGAAAGCAAGAGATGAAAGAAAGAATATCTTTATATTTAATGGATAGATAATTTGGGTGAAAAAATCCCTTACTGTCAGCTTTTCTTTGAGTGGTTTTATTTCAATCAAACTAGATATATGATAGTAAAAGAAAAAAGTCTCCCAAAGTGCAAGAATCAGATCTTTGATTAATAATGAAGGCCAATGTCATGTGAAATGATCTGAGAATCCATGCAGTTTATTTCCAAGTCATGATTTTTCCCTTTATAGTTTGATCAGAGCTGCATAAAACTCTAGGGACAGATAGCTGACATACCTAGGATTATCCTTAATTCATTCTGATATGTTCACTTTGGTTTAAATGATATTCAAACATAAGTGTTAACAATGCAGATTATAGACTTTTGATTTTTTTTTTGAGCTGTATTCACTCAGGAATATGAGTTTCTTTTACAGAACATCAAAGATATCTAGAGCATTATTTGATGATCAGCTGATAGAGCATGATGAAATTAAAGTTGTCTTCCCTAGTCCTAATAAGTAGTATGGAATGACATTAAAGTCTAATGGCTCAAATGCCCAACTTTTGACCATTTAGTGGAGTTGCTTACCTAATTCTTTAATGGCACAGAGGAATTGAAAGCAAAAGAAGAGAAACTGAAAAACCAAAACTCTAGTATAAATTCAACACTGTTTAGTAAGAATACTGCACACAGGACTGAGTTCTGTCAAGGAAAGAAAACTATTTTGTGATCAAATTAAGTTATTGACATTATGTTAGAAGGCTACAATGAATGGCTTGTAAGCTTGCATGCATTACCTTTTCTAGCCTGTTTAGTTACAAAGATCCAGTCACAGATGATCTTATATTTTCTTGCACTGTTGTCAATGTTTCAAGCACAGAAGATTGAATACTAGTCAGTGGCATTGTCACAGTTTTGAAACTGACAAAATATATTTATTCAAAAAATTTATTGAATGTGTTAGGTATTATTTTAGATCCTCACAATAAAGTAATAGATAAGATTATAGTAAAGTGATAAATATTTATTCTGTGCCCTCATAGATCCTCACTGGGATAGAGACATATAGCAAATATATTAAATATACATACATATACATAAAATACTTAATATAATGCTAAGTTTTATCAGGAAAAACAAAGGTGGGTAAGGAAGCAGAGTGTCAAGGCTAGTGTTAGTCTATTAGAAACATGAAAAACTGAAGATAATCACAAAACTTACATATTAGAACTGAAAAAATCAAGACACTGTTTAGTTCAACTCCTCGTTTGCAAATGTTGGTTCTGAATTCCACAGAGACTGTGACTTACTGAGGCTTCTGTGGCTTTTTGGTGTCTTTGCTAGGATTTGGGATTCCTTGCTTAGTAGAATGTTAGTCACATATCCTACCTGATATCCTGCTATTCAATCCTTCATTACAAATTTAGATGGTGACTTAAAGTGTCATCTCATTTCTTGGGGTCAAAGGTCTTCTGATGCTTGCTAAAAATGTATTCTCTAAATTTCTCTCATCTTTATCAAATTAATATTATACGTNAATTCCCTTCTAGATGTGAACTGGTGAAATATATTATATGCTTCCAAAATACAATGGTAGGACAGGCATAGATTGGACATTCCCAATCCAACGGGGACAAACAGGAAAGAAGAAAGGAGCAATAGATTCTGAGCAAGTCAAAAACCCAACACACATCCTGATCGACATTAAGTTCCATACTAACCCTCTGTTCATTTGACGTTATGCTCTCCAGACCCACTGGGGCAAAGGTTCCACTTTCCTGGCACATTGAGGTGTGGGGTCCCATCTCCTGTACTGACTGCACACTAGTGCTATTTCCCCAACACTGCTGGGCAGGGATTGGGTCCCCCAAGGCACCAGGCTGCCCTGCCGGATGGCTGGCTTGGACCAGCCAGCAGCAGCCTTCAGCCTGGGTCCGAACCAACCCAGCTGGAGCCCACAGTACCTGTGGCTATGGCTGTGATGGGCACCTTTTGAGATTAAGGTGCAAGCAGTCTGCTGCCACATACTTGTGAAAATATTTTGGGATGAGGCATATTATTTTGGGGTTCAAGCCCGTATTAAGAATTAAAATTACATTTTAAACATTAAATTACCAATATTTTCTACTAACTTCCTGCTATGAAAGAAAAAACTACAGCTCTTTCTCTTATCTCTTTTCTCCACATAGTTTCCTTTGAATCCATCCTCCCTAAAGAGTCATGTCACATTTTCGGTTGAATCGATGTTTAGTATATATATTATTGTGATTACAAATATTTAAAATCAAGTCATTATTTTGCAATTTTTTTCAGAACATGGAATGTTTTTTCCTGATTGAAAGTTTTTGGACTATTAACTATTTTAAGAATTATATATCACTAATTCCAAAAGTCTTAAAGTGTTCAAATTTCAAGAAGAATATAATTTTCCCTTGGGAAAAAAAACTTTTAGATCCTTATCTTCATGCATCAATCTGGACACACTGTCCACAGCAGTGACCTGGGATTTCCCTTGATCACCTTCTTTGGCATTCTCACCTTTCTCCTGCATATCATGGAGCTTGATTTTACTGTTTCTTGGTTTACTTACTGATTTTACAAGATGAAAGGGAGATCCTATGGTCAGAAATACCTTATTCAACTTTCACATTTGATTCATAGTAAACGCTTTGCTCCATTGTCTTCTGATTGCAATGTGCTAGGATGTGTTTCAAGGAGAAGGCTTTGGCACCCGGCTCCAGTACTCTTGCCTGGAAAATCCCATGGACGGAGGAGCCTGATGGGTTTGCAGTCCATGGGGTCGCTAGGAGTCGGACAGGACGGAGCGACTTCACTTTCACTTTTCACTTTCATGCATTGGAGAAGGAAATGGCAACCCACTCCAGTGTTCTTGCCTGGAGAATCCCAGGGACGGCGGAGCCTGGTGGGCTGCCGTCTATGGGGTCGCACAGAGTCGGACACAACTGAAGCGACTTAGCAGCAGCAGCAGGATGCGCTTTGATGACTTTCTTGTTTTTGATCCTTTGAGTATTCCTCCCTCTCTGATCATGACGGTGGCTGAGTGGGCCTGCCTTTCTATTCTGACAGCTCGTGTCTTCATTTCTGGGAAACTGTCTTCTTATAACTTCTTGGGTAATTCCCCCTCCCATTTCTTCTTTTCCTTCCTGCTCCCACTTTCTCTTTCGTTTTCTGGAATGCCTAATTTATTATTTGAATGTTTTTGACAGGTCCTTTTTTTTTTTTTTTAAAGCAAACTTTTCTCTAATTTCCCCCTCTTTTTGTTTCTAACATCTGGAAAATTTCCTCAATTTTTCAATTTCATAACTTCTATTGTATTTGTATTTATTTTGTGAGACTCCCATTTTCCAATAATTAGTTTTGGGGTATTGATTATTCTCATTAAAAACAAACAAAAAAGCAAGCAATGTCTTTATCTTATGTACAACTTACCCTCTCTTATTTGAAGATTTTACTTAGTTACTTTTCTATCACTTCCTAGACAGTTTCCTCTGAGTTCCTTGATTTCACTTTTGTCTTTCTAGAATGACAACCCCCACCCCACCGCTTTTTTTTTTTTCTTCTCAAATCTGTGTGATCCTCTTTCCTGTTTATCCTTAAGCTTAAAGCACTGAAATGCTTTTTGGAGATTCTGCTTAAGGAGATGATTTGAGATTTATAGTCCTATTATAATGTTGGTAGGGAACCGGCCAGTTTGATGTGGTCAGGCCAAATATGAGCATCTGTGGATCTTTTCTTTGAGGTAAGTCAGTTTTCCTAGGGAGGATTCTCCAAGTTCTGTGCAGTTGATTATGTGGCTCCTTGCATCCCTTGAGTCAGGCTGTTAATGTAGGCTATGGTTTTCAGTGTTCAGGAGATCAAATTCCATTTACAGCACTCCACCTAACTCTGTCCCTTTCAGCTTGTCTTTTTGTCTCAGAGTTGAGTCCACTTCTAGTTCTCTAGAGGGTAAAGCTCTAGTCTTCTGTTGGGTGATGAAAGCTGAGAAATGCCTGGCTGCATTGGATGGATAGTTTCTTGGGCATCTAGCCATCACTTAGAAACACTTTCAAAGAGTCCTCCAGCTCTTTCTTAGTGGCATCTAGAAGAGTACGCTCAGACATATTTAGGGGTCAGTGTTCCTTAATGTTCCTTAATTAACTGTGCCTTTCATCACCCTTACATTCACTTTTGAACTTTCAGGTTTTGTTGATGTATCTTTTCCACTGTCCTATTTTGAACTTTTGTCTTTGTTTTTGTAGATTTATGTTTCTTTCATTTTTTTGGTGTTATCAGTGCAGTTTTGCCTCAAGTCTTCTCATTTATATTCACTGAACTTTTGTAAAGGGTTAATGTCAAGTAAATTAGTGTAATTTAATTTTTTAAGCACAAAATAAATTAGGTATAAATAAAGATTAAGAATAATATTTATTTAGAATTATTGTACATGTTTGGGAGAGACATATTAGATATTAAAATGCAAGACTCACTTGACTGTATCCTTGTTCTAATAAATAGTTAAATTTTCAGCTGAATGCAAACTGTGTTGGAATACATACAGCATGTGATGCAAATTCCATTTCTGAATTGTTAACAACTACAGTTTTCATTGATTTGGGTATTTCAGAAATTAATTCATTAAAGATCTATTGTGCATAAGATAGAGAAATTCATATAAAATGATTCTAAGTGAATATTCAATCATACATTCTCAATCATGAAATTGTCTTGTCTTAGCAAAATGAATCCTGTTATCCAGTATTCCTTATTATTATGATATATGGAGATTGTTATTCAATAATACTACTAAAATTTAAAAGTATGTCCATGAAAGTATGAAAAAAAAAAGGTTGTTTTGGCTTCTGATTCACACTCAAGCCCTGATCTCCTATCTCTTTTCGGTTTAGTTCTCATTTTAAATTGGATTCATATAAGGATTGATGATATACTAATGAAACATCAAATTTTTATCAAAAATTCCACTGCATATCCCTTCTGTTGCCCCATATCCAGCATCTTCAACAGCTTAACCTAATCATTCAGACCATGGCCGTAAGGGGTCTTGGAACACTTGAGTTCAAATATCCCTCAACATTTCATCTCTTCTCCTGGAGACATACTATATAGTTCAGAGTTCAGCCTACCTTTTTACGCTTTGATATAGTTTTGTTTAATATAAGATTGGGTCCAAGTGTTTTTTAAATTAATACAATTATATATTTATAATTTCTTATTGCATGACTACTATTATGAACTAATCAGACTTTTTCCTGCAGTAAAGAGTTCTTTATAAATCAGGCTTTTGGCATCCTAGGTTAGGTAGTTAATTATAAATGAGTTAAACTGATGAGTTTTTCATTCTCTAATATGAAGTATGATTTTAATAAACCATAACTCTGGAAAATGGGGAAAAATTAGAAAGGTGATTGGTGAATATGATGATATAGTGCTATAGAAATCTAAGCACCAAAGAGGAAAGTGAACATAAGAAAAGTGAAAGAAAATGATGTAGGAAAAGAAGAAAACTAAAAATTTTTTGAAAGTACTTAGTCATTATTATTAATAAGAAAACTTTATGAAGCGCCCAACTAAGAGGGAATGAAAGTAAAGGGTGATTTAAAGATAGCTGTGGTGACACATTCCATTATGGTTCTCTATCAATAATTTTTTAAAAATAGACAGTACTAGGAATAGTCGATTTAGCATCCAACAAAGTTCTATTATTACTAAATAATCTGTAACTTTGTATAAATCTAATCTTCTAAATAGTCTGAAACCTTTGTAATGTCATATAATGTTGTTTTCAAAACTAAGAGTAAAAAGAATACAATTCATCAAAATGAAAAATGCTATAAGAAATGTAATATTTTTTAGAGGAAAACAACTACCACTTAGCATGAATAAGGAGTTCATTTATAATAGTTATTTGTCAGAGACAAAACAGGAAACTGCTACAAGGTACTCAGCTTCTGCAAGATATATATTCCAATTACTTATATTGCCAATTGACTGTATTTGACATTGCTGAGTACTTTGCTCTTTGGAAGTGGAGGGCTCTATTAAATAATAAAAGGTCCTTTTTGTATGGACTATTGCCTCTAATTTAGGTTATAAATTTCTGTAGATGACAGTTCAAAGTCAAGACAGTTAACACCATGAATATTAGTACTACCAATGTGTGAGTAATTTTAAATGTTGCAGCTGATTTGTGTGATTCAGTTTAAAAATGATGTATAGTTGCTGTGCTTAGTAGAAATTTAAAATTTTTTTATTATTGATTGGGAGTTCTATAGGAGTTTTGGTGTTCTTAGTCTGATAACCATAAAAGCAGTTATTTTGTATTTGCAGAGAAAAAAAGAATTGGAGGCAAAAACCATATTGAAATTTCTCATAAACCTTCTAGACACTGTAGAGAACATACTGTCCCAAACTCTCCAGACCAGTGTAAATCAGATAAATTGATATTTTTAAAGGGATAAAAAGTTAAAATTGACTTATTCAGAGCTAACAGATCACTAAGAGTTGGCCTAAGTGTTAATGCATATTCAAATAGGCTATAAATTGAATATTTTCTAGTCTCATTTCTTATTNGCTTTATACTAATTATAAGTTTATGATATAACATTGTCATTCCAAGTACTTTTTCTATTTTTAAAATTTTCTCCTTATATCTGTTTTCACTCCTCTGCTTTGATTTGCTCTGTTTCTCTATAGGTTCTTACATTTATGATATGATATGATTTGTGATATTTATAGTAATACTTAGGTTCTCAATTTTATGTCATCTGTCATAACTTACTTTTCTTTCTTGTTATCATAAATCTGTGAAGAGTGTATAGGGAGACTACTGAAACTTATATTCAGATAAAAAATTCAGACTTATCTTTGCAATCACATATTAGTTTGCTGAAGTAGAATAAAATTGTAGTTTGAATATGTCTTTGTTATTATTATATATTCAGAGATAGTGTTGAAAGTTTTATAAAAAAATATTTTACTTTGATCGCTCTTCTGGAAGCTTGTAGGAATTTCTAATTGTCTTTAATTTTCTTAAACTATGCCTTTTATTGAAGTGTAAGTGTAAATATCTGCTTCAGTTCAGTTCAGTTCAGTTCAGTCGCTCAATCGTGTCCGATTCTTTGCGACCCCATGAATCGCAGCACGCCAAGCCTCCCTGTCCATCACCAACTCTCAGAGTTCACTCAGACTCATGTCCATGGAGTCAGTGATGCCATCCAGCCATCTCATCCTCGGTGGTTCCCTTCTCCTCCTGCCCCCAATCCCTCCCAGCATCAGACTATTTTCCAATGAGTCAACTCTTCACATGAGGTGGCCAAAGTACTGGAGTTTCAGCTTTAGCATCATTCCTTCCAAAGAACACTCAGGGCTGATCTCCTTTTGGATGAACTGGTTGGATCTCCTTGCAGTCCAAGGGACTCTCAAGAGTCTTCTCCAACACCACAGTTCAAAAGCATCAATTGTTCAGTGCTCAGNAAGCAGATAATGATTACAGATAAAAATTTATAATATCACCATAAAACATAAAATATTTGGAATGCATTTCACAAAAGTTGCAAAGTCCTTTATACTGAAACCTATAAAGCACTGCTGAGAGAAAATAAAGACTTAAATAAATGGGTAAATATACCATATTCATGGATTAGAAAACTCAATATTTTTAAGATGGCAATTGTTCTCACTTTATCTGTAAATTAAAAAGAATCCCAAAGAGAATCTCACTAGGCCTTAAACTTTGATAAGCTGATTCTAAAATGTATATGGGATAAAGCCCACTTGGTCATGCTGTATGATCTTTTTAATGTGTTGTTGAATTCTGATTGCTAGAATTTTGTTAAGGATTTTTGCATCTATGTTCATCAGTGATATTGGCCTGTAGTTTACTTTTTTTGTGGCATCTTTGTCAGGTTTTGGTATTAGGGTGATGACGGCCTCATAGAATGAGTTTGGAAGTTTACCTTCCTCTGCAATTTTCTGGAAGAGTTTGAGTAAGATAGGTGTTAGCTCTTCTCTAAATTTTTGGTAGAATTCAGCTGTGAAGCCATCTGGTACTGGGCTTTTGTTTGCTGGAAGATTTCTAATTACAGTTTCAATTTCCGTGCTTGTGATGGGTCTGTTAAGATTTTCCATTTCTTCCTGGATCAGTTTTGGAAAGTTGTACTTTTCTAAGAATGCATCCATTTCTTCCAAGGTGTCCATTTTATTGGCATATAGCTGCTGATAGTATTCTCTTATGATCCTTTGTATTTCTGTGTTGTCTCTTGTGATCTCTCCATTTTCATTTCTAATTTTATTGATCAAAACCACAATGAGGTACCATTTTACACCAATCAGAATGGCTGCAATCCAAAAGTTTACAAGCAATAAATGCTGGAGAGGGTGTGGAGAAAAGGGAACCCTCTTACACTGTTGGTGGGAATGCAAACTAGTGTAGCCACTATGGAGAACAGTGTGGAGATTCCTTAAAAAACTGGAAATAGGACTGCCTTATGACAAAGCAATCCCACTGCTGGGCATACACACCAAGGAAACTAGAATTGAAAGAGACACGTGTACCCCAATACTCATATAATAGCACTGTTTATAATAGCCAGGACATGGAAGCAACATAGATACCCATCACCAGATGAATGGATAAGAAAGTTGTGGTGCACATACACAATGGAGTATTACTCAGCCATTAAAAGGAATACATTTGAATCAGTTCTAATGAGGTGAATGAAACTGGAGCCTATTATAGAGAATAAAGTAAGCCAGAAAGAAAAATACCAATACAGTATGCTGCTGCTGCTGCTGCGGCTAAGTTGCTTCAGTCGTGTCTGACTCTGTGTGACTCCATAGACGGCAGCCCATGAGGCTCCCCCATCCCTGGGATTCTCCAGGCAAGAACACTGGAGTGAGTTGCCATTTCCTTCTCTAATGCATGAAAGTGAAAAGTGAAAGTGAAGTCGCTCAGTCGTGTCCGACTCAGCGACCCCATGGACTGTGGCCCACCAGGCTACTAACAAATATATGGAATTTAGAAAGATGGTAATGATAACCCTGTGTGCAAGACAGCAAAAGAGATACAGATGTATAGAACAGTCTTATGGACTCTGTGGGAGAGGGTGAGGGTGGTATGATTTGGGAGAATGGAATTGAAACATGTATAATATCATATAAGAAATGAATCGCCAGTCCAGGTTCAGGACACACACCAAGCATGGAACAGTGTTGATAGAGTTTCCTGGGGAAACTCAGAGAAAGAAGTGGTGGCTGTTGTGTGGTTACCTCATTATCCATGGAGATCTGAAGGATCCATACGTTAAGACTTCAGGAAATTGATTCAAATGTATTCTTTTTAATGGCTGAGTAATACTCCATTGTGTATATGTACCACAGCTTTCTTATCCATTCATCTGCTGATGGACATTTAGTTTGCTTCCATGTCCTGGCTATTATAAACAGTGCTGTGATGAACATTGGGGTACACGTGTCTCTTTCAATTCTGGTTTCCTTGGTGTGTATGCCCAGCAGTTGGATTGCTGAGTCATGAAGTGAAGTGAATTTGCTCAGTCGTGTCCAACTCTTTGCAATCCCATGGACTGTAGCCTACCAGGCTCCTCCCTCCACGGGATTCTCCAGGCAAGAGTACTGGAGTGGGTTGCCATTTTCCTTTTCCAGAGGATCTTCCTGACCCAGGGGTAGAACCCGGGTCTCCCACATTCCAGGCGGATGCTTTAGCCTCTAAGCCACCAGGGAAGCCTGAGTCATAAGGCAGTTCTATTTCTAGTTTTTTACCTGGAGTCTATTATACAGAGTGAAGTAAGCCAGAAAGAAAAACACCAATACAGTATACCAACGTGTATATGGAATTTAGAAAGATGGTAATAACCCTGTATGTGAGTCAGCAAAAGAGACACAGATGTACAGAACAGTCTTTTGGACTCTGTGGGAGAGGGAGAGGGTGGGATGATTTGGGAGAATGGTATTGAAACATGTATAATATCATATAAGAAACGAATCGCCAGTCCAGGTTCAATGCATGATACAGGATGCTTGGGGCTGGTGCACTGGGATGACCCAGAGGCATCCTATGGGGAGGGAGGTGGGAGGGGGGTTTGGGATGGGGAACACGTGTACACCTATGAGGATTCATGCTGATGTATGGCAAAACCAATACAATATTGTAAAGTAATTAGCCTCCAATTAAAATAAAGAGAGGGTGGGATGATTTGGGAGAATGGCATTGAAACATGTATAATATCATATAAGAAATGAATTGTCAGTCTAGGTTCAATGCAGGGTGCAGGATGCTTGGGGCTGGTGCACTGGGATGACCCGAAGGGATGGTGTGGTGGGGGGAGGGGGAGGGGTGTGTGTGGCAAAACCAATACAATATTGTAAAGTAAAATAATAATAATAATAAAAAGTAAATTTAAATTAAAAAAGTATATGCAAATGAGGGGGACAAAAGTAGCCAAGGCAGTCTAGAAAATGTAAGCCAAAGTTAAGACTTGCACCCTATATTTCATGACTTACAAGGTTATTGTAGACAAGGAATTGTGTTACTGATGTAAGACAGAGCAAGGAATCCAGAAATAAAAATAGACATACACAGTGAATTGATTTTTGACAAATACATCTAAATAGTCATTGTTGAACATCTTTTTATTTATATTCTGATTGAAGATTGCTGCTGAGCTTTTAGAATTTAGGAGACAATTGTTTTCATAAAATTTGCAAACATTCTTAACCATTATGTTTTTAAAAAAGGTTTTTTTTTTTTTTTTTCCTCTGCTATTAGTAGCTATCTCCAGTCATTCTGGGAATCTAGTTTCACAATATTAGATTGGTTGACATTTCTCACATGACACTAAGTCTCTGTTCATTCTTACCCATTCTTTTTCCTCTCTGATTTTCAGATAGGAAATTTTCTAGTAATTTTGTCTGCAAGTTTATCAGCCCTTCATTCTGTATCTCCAATCTGTTCTTAAAACTACAGAGTGAATGTTTTACTTCAGCTAAGGTTCTTTTCAGGCTTCCCAGGTGGCACCACTGGTAAAGAACCTGTCTGCCAACGCAGGAAACATAAGACAGGCAGGTTCACACCCTAGGTTAGGAAGATCCCCTGGAGGAGGAGATGGCAACCCAGTCCAGTACTCTTGCCTAGAGAATCCCATGGACAGAGGAGCCTGGAGGGCTACAGTCCATAGGGTCACAAAGAAGTGGACACAACTAAAGAGACCCTGGTAGC
The DNA here is from genome assembly GCA_006410935.1 of Redunca redunca. Classification (NCBI taxonomy): domain Eukaryota; kingdom Metazoa; phylum Chordata; class Mammalia; order Artiodactyla; family Bovidae; genus Redunca; species Redunca redunca. The sequence continues at coordinate 227,269 of SJYQ01001837.1, read as the reverse complement.
TCAGTTGGTAAAGAATCCACCTGCAATGCAGAAGACTCTGGTTTGATTCCTGGGTGTGGAAGATCCCCTGGAGAAGGGAAAGGCTGCCCACTCCAGTATTCTGGCCTAGAGAATTCCATGGACTACAGTCCATGGGGTCACAAGGAATCAGAAACAACTGCGAGACTTTCACTTTCACACACAAGGTACTTTTCAGCTCTATAATTTATTTTTGATTCCTTTTAATGGATTCTATTTCTCTTCAGAGATTCTTCTTTCATTCAATCATTACAACCACCTTTTACTTTAAATCCTTGAACATACTTACACAAGCTCTTTTATTGCCTGCTAATAAAATAATATTGTGATATCTCTGCCATCTGTTTCTACTGATTGCTTGTTATAGGTCACACTGCCCTGCTTGTTTATATATTTAGAGATTTTAAATTATGTGATGGATAATATTCATGACAATGTAATGTGTCTGGATTAGATAGTGGTCTTCTCAGTGGTGATGTTTAAAATTTTTTTTTTCCTGGAAAGCAGTTAAATTACCAGTGAATCTATTTAATCTTGTCAGAATTTGCTGCTTCTTTAAAACAAAAACAAAAACAAAAAACTCCTTTATTTGTGAGTTTGCGTTTTGTTTTGCTTTTGTTTTTCAGTTTTGTCTTTAGTCACAGGGTATGTCTCTTACTTTAGGCCATAGTTGTTACTCCTAAGGCATGGTCTTTGGGGGGTCTCAACTAAGTGTCTGTCTAAGTTTCTAAGCACCTTGCATTGTATAGCCTCTCTTATACTGTCTCTTATTAGCTAGCAATTCTATAGTCTTTTCAAGACTTGATATCCAAATAGTCTCTATTTTTAAACTTTTCCTTAGTTTTATTGAAGTATAATTGGAATATAACACTGTATAAGTTTAAGATGCACAATACAATGATATTGCATCTACATATACTTATTGAAGTAATCATTATAATAGGTTTAGCTAATATCCATCACTTCACATAGTTATATACTAGTCTTGACAAAGAACTTGCACAGGCGAGCCATTTCTTAAAAACTTGTGAGGAAGACCCTCTATTGTCCTGACTTCTTATGATGCCAGCCTTTTATTGGCATGCTTCTCTATGAATTTCAGCCTCTTTGGTTGTCTGAGTACTACTATTGGTCTTTTTTAGCTCAGTGAGTTGACTTGCTTTTTTCGAGTTACACTTCTTTTGGCTACAGAAAGCCCATGTAAGAAAGCCCTAGAAAACAGGACTAACACTCTTAATCTCCTGAATTTTCTTTCTCTCAAGAATCACATTTATGCATTGCTTGTTTTCTAGTTACTAGAGATACTTATCACATATATTTTGTCCAGTTTCTTCCTTATTGAGAGTAGGAGGGAAAGTTTAATCTTGACCTTCTTAATTTTATTTGTGGGAACTTTCAGTATGTTTAACTTCATTATATCTGACTGGAGCTTAAGAATTAATGGCATTTTTGTTAACACAGTGTTTTATTTAATATTCCATTGCTTTGTAAATTGTTATAGTATGTAACATCATAACCCAGAATCATAGAATTCAGTGCTAAAAGATTTTTCCCCCTTAGAACTACCTGTTGGTTTATAGATAGGTAAATACAAAAATGTTGTTGTTCTTCAGGCTCTAAGTTGTGCCCAACTCTTGGAGACCCCATGGACTGTAGCATGTCAGGATCCTCTGTCCTCCACTATCTCCCGGAGTTTGCTCAGATACATGTACATTGAGTAAGTGATGCTATCTAACCATATCATCCTCTGCCACACCTTTCTCCTTACAGACTGACTTCTTCTGCTGTTATTTTTTCCAAATTTCATATCTCTTCTTGATAGGCTCCAGGCTGGAACCACATTGAAAGAAATATTCTGGGGAATGTAACTCCTGGTGTAACTTCTTTGAACTATGCACAAGGAAACCATGTGAAAAAGTAGTTCTGATACTGAATTGATAATAAGCAGTGAAGCACAAGTGTGATTTCCCTCAATATCTCATATATATGTATGTATTTTTCTAAAATTGCTCATATATATATGTATTTTTCTAAAATTGAAACTATTTTTGTTGTCAGAGAATTCTGAATATATTTTATTTTTTCAAATTAATTTAATTTGTATTATATATTGGAGCATAGTTGTTTAATAATACTGTGTTAATTTCGAGAGTGTCAACTTTCCCTATTAATTGTTTTCACTTACTGCCCTCAACCCTGTTGCCCTAGGTGGTCTGATGTTTCCATTCTCCTTTTCAATTAATATCATAATATTTCCTTACTTTGGTCATTCATCTATTCAACAAGCATTTACTGAGTCCCTACCATGTACTAGGCATGGTTTCTAGATTGTGAGTATACAAAGGCAAACAAAATAATAAAAAAATCCCTTCTTAATAGCTAAAATGTAAACTATGTTAGATAGTTAGTGTTGCTATAGCAAAAAATAATTCAGGGAAGAGATATTAAAAGCTTTTGTCAGGGAGGCAGGTTTACAATATTAAATAATAGAGAAAGTTTCATTGAAATTTTAACACGAGTCACATTGTAGAAGCTGATCACTCTGTTTCACATTTCTCCATGTGCTTCTCAACCCCTGTATTTTCTGCTCTCTGTTCCTTCTTTTTTCTCCTTGGTATTTACACTTCTCTAAATATAAATATATATCTGTCTTTTTTACTGTCCTCATTAAATATAAGCTCCATGAAGACAGTGATTTTATAATGTTTTGTTCATTTTTGTATTCTCAGCTCCAAGAAAGTGTTTTTTTTTATTTTTTTTAAGTGATAAATACAATTAAATGAGAAATTGAGTGAATGCTTGAAGAAATGCATTTCAGAGACCAGCAAGTGTAAAAGCAGTAAAGAGAGAGTGTGTATGGTAAATTAAATAAAAAAAAAAAAATAAGAGAACAGTATAGCTGGAGTGGAGTGAGTTTGGGAAACAACAGTAGGAGATGAAAAGAGAAAAGTAATGGAGCAAGAACGTGGCAGCTAACATCAGGCCTTAGGCCACTGTGATAACTTTGGCTCCTACTCTGAGTGAAAGAGAACGCTATTTGGATGGGTCATATTAGCGGTGAGACCTCACTTTTGTTTTTACAGGATCATGCTGACTGTTGTATTGAGAATTGATTGAAGATTCAAGAATGGAAGCAGAGAGACCAGTTAGGAGTTCATTGCAATAACAGCCTTCCCAATATTTTCTTTTGTCCAGTCTCTGTAAGTGTAACTACCTTATTGTCTAGAGTACTGTTTCTTCTGCTCAGTTGAAAGCAGGGAAAAATAAAAGCAAACATGAAGTGCCATTATAGATAAATTAAGGTGGGCAGAGAAAGATACTGAAAGCCATCTGACTTGGTTTAAATCATGTACAACAATTTATACCTAATATTACTCTTAATAATTAAAAAAATCTAAAATTTCAGTGAATTTAAATGTGAATAGATGCCACACTTTGATACCAAAAGTGTCTGCATAAGAATTTCTTAAATATGTACTTTTGTATTTGAGAAAAAGCCTCTTCAATTATGTTTTAATGACAGTAAGTTATTTTCTAGTACTGATATAAAATAAATGTCTTCTGGACAGTTAAATTTAAAATGAGGCTCTTATATTCAGTCAACACATTGCTTAGTCTAGATAATTTAGTCATAAAAGAATGACTCTAGAAAATTCATTTAACACTAATTCTGGCAAATAATTTGATCTTAAACCCCCATTTCAATAAAATAAGTTGCAATTAGGCAAAACCTTGACTGTGACTATAACGTGGATGCCAACAGTCAGTTTTCTCCAGTGCTAGTAAGCCTGAGCCCCTTAACGCTCTAAGGCATGACACACTCTACATTTAATATCAAGCACTCTGTGATAAAAGGGCCTTGGTAAAATTCTGCATTGCACACAATCTTACTTTCTTACAAACACACACACATTTAGTAACAAATACAATTTGCCAACTCCCAGAGATCACTGAGGGAGAAGGCAATGGCACCCCACTCCAGTACTCTTGCCTGGAAAATCCCATGGATTGAGGAGCCTGGTGGGCTGCTGTCTATGGGGTCGCACAGAGTCGGACACGACTGAAGTGACTTGGCAGCAGCAGAAATCACTGAAAGAAACAGACAATAGTGAACCCTGTTCTTACATCCTGTATTTATGTATTAGAAGATATTTTAATTATATGTTTGAGAAATTGTCTTGGTTATTTGATCAATAACTAACACTTAATTAATGCTTATCATATATTAATCAACATGCTATATGCCTTATGTATATGCTCTCACTGAAGACTCACTAAAGCCCTGTGAGTAATGGGCCATCATAGTACTCATTTTAGAGATGAGAAAACAAGGCTAAAGGTTAATTCTTTAGTTCATGCAGATTGTAAGTGATCTGACAGAGATTCCAATTCTGATTCCAAAAAGTAGCTATTACCCACTACACAGGCCATAATTTAAAACTACACAGGGAATAATTAGCTATTGATGTAAAAAATAAAACATTTAACTTAAAATACCTAATGCTTTACTTTACAAACATGATTTCTTTAAAAATTAACTATTTTCCAAAGTTCTACCCTTCGGTCTAGTTAATTGGGTAGATATTTCTCCTATCAAAAAGGTTCAGAGTACTACAAAGAACATATTGATAAAACTATTTTGGTTTTAAATACCTGAATATAATTTCTGGAATCTGTCTGCAGAAATGGTACTTAGGCAGAGTCAATCACAAGCCAGTCTTAGTGGTCTGTTCAGTTCAGTTCGGTTCAGTTGCCCAGTCGTGTCCAACTCTTTGTGACCCCATGAATGACAGCATGCCAGGCCTCCCTGTCCATCACCAACACCCAGAGTTCACTAAAACTCATGTCCATCGTGTCGGTGATGCCATCCAGCCATCTCATCCTCCGTCGTCCCCTTCTCCTCCTGCCCCCAACCCCTCCCAGCATCAGGGTCTTTTCCAATGAGTCAGCTCTTCACATGAGGTGGCCAAAGTATTGGAGTTTCAGCTTCAGCATCAGTCCCTCCAATGAACACCCTGGACTGATCTCCTTTACGATGGACTGGTTGAATCTCCTTGCAGTCCAAGGGACTCTCAAGAGTCTTCTCCAACACCACAGTTCAAAAGCATCAATTCTTTGGCACTCAGCTTTCTTCACGTTCCAACTGTCACATCCATACATGACCACTGGAAAAACCATAGCCTTGACTAGACGGACTGTTGTTGGCAAAGTAATATCTCCGCTTTTCAATATGCTATCTAGGTTGGTCATAACTTTCCTTCCAAGGAGTAAGCGTCTTTTAATTTCATGGCTGCAATCATCATCTGCAGTGATTTTGAAGCCCCCAAAATTAAAGTCTGACACTGTTTCCATTGTTTCCCCATCTATCTGCCATGAAGTGATGGGACCAGATGCCATGATGTTAGTTTTCTGAATGTTGAGTTTTAAGCCAAATTTTTCACTCTCCACTTTCATTTTCATCAAGAGGCTTTTTACTTTCTCTTCACTTTCTGCCATAAGGGTGGTGTCATCTGTGGTTATTGATATTTCTCCCAGCCATCTTGATTCCTGCTTGTGTTTCTTCCAGTCCAGTGTTTCTCATGATGTACTCTGAATATAAGTTAAATAAGCAGGCTGACACTATACAGCCTTGACATACTCCTTTTCCTATTTGGAACCATCTGTTGTTCCATGTCCAGTTCTAACTGTTGCTTCCTGACCTGCATATAGGTTTCTCAAGAGGCAGGTCAGGTGGTCTGGTATTCCCATTTCTTTCAGAATTTTCCACAGTTTATTGTGATCCACATAGTCAGAGGCTTTGGCATAGTCAATATAGCAGAAATAGATGTTTTTTTTTCTGGAACTCTCTTGCTTTTTCCATGATCCAGCAGATGTGGGCAAGCTGATCTCTGGTTCCTCTGCCTTTTCTAAAACCAGCTTGAACATCTGGAACTTCACAGTTCATGTATTGCTGAAGCCTGGCTTGTAACATTTTGAGTATTACTTTACTAGCATGTGAAATGAGTGAAATTGTGTGGTAGTGTGAGCATTCTTTGGCATTGCCTTTCTTTGGGATTGGAATGAAAACTGACCTTTTCCAGTCCTGTGACCACTGAGGAGTTTTCCTAATTTGCTGGTACATTGAGTGCAACACTTTCATAGCATCATCTTTCAAGATTTGAAATAGCTTGACTGGAATTCCGTCACCTCCACTAGCTTTCTTCGTAGTGATGCTTTCTAAAGCCCACTTGACTTTACATTCCAGGATGTCTGGCTCTAGGTGAGTGATCATGCCATTGTGATTATCTGAAGCTCTTTTTTGTACAGTTCTTCTGTGTATTCTTGCCACCTCTTCTTAATATCTTCTGCTTCTGTTAGGTACATACCATTTCTGTCCTTTATCGAGCTCATCTTGTCATGAAATGTTCCCTTGGTATCTCTAATTTTCTTGAAGAGATCTCTAGTCTTTCCCATTTTGTTGCTTTCCTCTATTTCTTTGCATTGATCAGTGAGGAAGGCTTTCTTATCTCTTCTTGCTATTCTTTGGAACTCTGCATTCAGATGCTTATATCATTCCTTTTCTCCTTTTCTTTTTGCTTCTCTTCTTTTCACAGCTATTTGTAAGACCTCCTCAGACAGCCATTTTGCATTTTTGCATTTCTTTTCCATGGGGATGGTCTTGATCCCTGTCTCCTGTACAATGTCATGAACCTCTGTCCATAGTTCATCAGGCACTCTATCTATCAGATCTAGTCCCAGTGGAAGTGAGAAATAGTGGTCTGTTACCTGTTTCTATATGACAAATAATTCTAAAATACAGGAACTAAATATGAATGGCTCAAAATATGGAGTTAAAGACACTTGAATAGGCAAGAGAAATCACTTGTAGAGGAATTTTCAGCTCATCAAAGCTTGTTTATGCTAAGGTGCAGGGAAGTAATGTAGATGAAAGAATAGACCTGAAGTCACACAGGCATGGATTTAAATCCCATCCCTGCTGCTTTCTGAGCTTGTGACTTCTGGCAAGGCACTTAACAAACATATCTATATTCTGTGTTGAAATAAAAATGGTGTTGGAAATAATATTTAAACATTGTGAGGAATAATAATGTTTTTTGTCTGTCTAGCTAGCTAGTTATCCAGCTCTATCAATTCCCTAGGTTTTCTGCAACAAACGATCAGGAACTTTGTGATTTAAGTAACTAAAACTCATTGTCTCAGAGTTCTGGGAGACTTACGCCTGAGATTAAGGTGTTGGCAGGCTTGGTGCCTTCTGATGGCTGTAGGGAAGGCACTGTTCCATGCCTCTCTCCCAGCTCCTGGTGGTTTGCTGATAATCTCTGGCTCTCTTTAGCTTATAAAAGCATTACCTTGATCCCTGCCTTTATCTTCACATGGCATTTTTGGTATCTTTGTCTATCTTTGTGTCCAAATTTCCCCTTCTTATAAATACAGCAGTCATTCTGGATTAGGGTTCTACCCTAATGACTTCATTTTAACTTATTGAATTTACAGCAATGCTATTTATAAATAAGGTCACATTCTGAAGTGCTGGAGAGTGGGACTTAGGACTTCAAATGTGAACTTGAGAGTATACAGTTTAATCTTTCTCTCTTTCTTTCTTTCATTTTGGGTTGAAGAACAAAAGCTGACCCCACACTCCAAAGAATAGGCTGATGTTCCAGTGCTATAGTAATATATATTCATTTGATTAATACCAATTCTCAGTAAACACATCTCTGAAAGTCAACAAATTTGTGACAGCCCCCTACTTTGGAAAGTCAGCCACTAAGGAACAGGCTCGCTTTATTTAACATGCCTCTGATGGCAATCAGTCAACAAGTACCTCAGCTGATCACCCAGCTTCCACCTAGGCTGTCAGCCCACTGAAGCCCTTGAAACTGCTCCTGTACACATGCTTCCCCAAATCCCGTATAAGATCATCAATCTGCTCTGCTTGAAGACTGTGACTGACCAATCTAGTTTTCCCTTTATATACTAATGAGTCCTAAATCTTTTTGTTTCGGGTGTTACATAATTATTACACAAGTTTCATCATTCTTTAACAGACTGAATCAAATGAATATATTAATAACCTATCAATGAGTGATAATTAATATTCTTGTTGAAATAAAGCATATGATCAGAGTTTTATATTGGGTTCAGCAGAAACCAAAGATCTTACCTGCTATTAGCTTTACTAACAATTTCAAGAACATAAACAATGTTCCCGAGACACAACTGAAGAATGGTGAGATCCTTGACTGTCAGTGCAGATTTTTAACTCTTGTCTTTCCTTAAAGACATATCCTGGATTCAATTAACAGATGACATCTTTAATTAATGTACATAGTTATACTATTTACATAGAATAGAGCCTTTTTAGTCCTGAACTATCTCTATTTTATGTTCACATAGTAATAGTATATAAAGAAAACTTTCCAGGGAACCATTACCCATAGATTCTAGGTTTGTTTACCATAAAATATTTTAGACAAACGAGAATTCCATAGATAAGGATCTTTCTTTCAGCGAATAAAATTTCCTTTGTGGGCATAGCTTCCTACCATTCCACTAATAATGGTGAGAATATATGCAGATCTGTAGCATAATCTTTTTCTTTAAAATTATTAATAAAAATATAATTTACATTTTAGAATAAAAATTTTAATGGTAAAATGAAATATTTTTAAAAGTAAAGGATTTTTTGTTGGTTGGTTGGTTGGTTTTGTTTGTTTGTTTTGGGGTTTTTTTAGCTCTTGCTATTAATATTAGAATTATTATTTACAGATGAGTGCTCCAAGACAAAATTAAAATTATAGCATGAGAAGGCACTGAGACATCCAAAAATGGGAATTATAGTCCGTTGATGACATTATAATACTAAATGCCTTAAAACTTAATCTATGGCTTTCCTGGTGGCTGCAGATGGTGACTGCAGCCATGAAATTAAAAGACGCTTACTCCTTGGAAGAAAAGTTACAACCAACCTAGATAGTATATTCAAAAGCAGAGACATTACCTTGCCGACTAAGGTCCGTCTAGTCAAGGATATTGTTTTTCCTGTGGTCATGTATGGATGTGAGAGTTGGACTGTGAAGAAGGCTGAGCGCCAAAGAATTGATGCGTTTGAACTGTGGTGTTGGAGAAGACTCTTGAGAGTCCCTTGGACTGCAAGGAGATCCAACCAGTCCATTCTGAAGGAGATCAACCCTGGGATTTCTTTGGAAGGAATGATGCTGAAGCTGAAACTCCAGTACTTTGGCCACCTCATGAGAAGAGTTGATTCATTGGAAAAGACTCTGATGGTGGGAGGGATTGGGGGTAGGAGGAGAAGGGGATGACCCAGGATGAGATGGCTGGATGGCACCACTGACTCAATGGACGTGAGTCTGAGTGAAACTCTGGGAGATGGTGATGGACAGGGAGGCCTGGCGTGCTGCGATTCATGGGGTTGCAAAGAGTCGGACACGACTGAGCGACTGAACTGAACTGAACTGAACTGAACTTCCTGGTGGCTCAAATGGTAAAGAATCTGTCTGCAATGCAGAAGACCTGGGTTTGATCCCTGAGTTAGGAAAAGCCCCTGGAGAAGGGAGCAGCTACCTGCCCCAGTATAATCCCATGGACAAAGGAACCTGGTGGGCTACAGTCCATGGGGTCACAAAGAGTCAGACATAGCTGAGTGACTAACACCAATAGTAAACCTTAATCTAGATACTGAATATGACAAGTGATTAAAAAATTGTTCTTTGAAATATCATCTGAAAGAATAGTGTGCTATTTCACTCTTTACCCTTAACCAGGATTTTCCATTGCCCGTTCTCACAAGGACACCACTGCCTGAACCTCACGCACCAGATCACAAAGTTACTTAGATTTGTCTGAAGTCAATTCAGTCCACTCAAGATGAAAAAAAAAAACAAAAACAAATTCTCACATCTCAAATGCCAAGTGTGGTATGTAGTTTCCAGGATGGCTGCTAACAATTTCTTTTCTCTAAGCACATGCTGCTCCTCACATCAGTAGGTGGGGCCTAATTCCTACTTCAACTATGAGTCTGGGACAAGACTTGTGTGATTACTTCCCTAGGAAGCTTCTAGCTTCTCCCTGAGCCTCCTGGGATGCTCTTGGGATGCTCCCTAGGGGAGCCGAGAAACCATGCTCTGAGAAGTCCAAGGTACATGGATAGTCCATGTGAAGATGTTCCAGGTTACAGCCTGCGTGAGTTTGTTCAGGCTTTTACAGCAAAATACCATACACTGGTTGGCTTAAAGAGAGGAAACATTTTCTCACAGATCTGGAAGCTAGAAGTGCACGTTCAGGGTGCTAGCATTGTCAGATCTGGCAAAGGCTTTCTTGCTATATCCTTGCAAGATGGAGAGAAAGAAAGCTCCCTGATGTCTCTTCTCATTAGGCACCAAATCTATCAGACCAGAGCCCACCTTTATGACCTCCTCTGACAGTAACTACTTCCCAAAGATCCATCTCCCAATACCATCAAGTTAGGTGTTAGGGCTTGGGCATATAACTTTTTGGGGACACAAGCATTCATCCCATGACTTAGCCCTAAGTTACCTTCGAGTTTATAGCCGGCATTTCTGCACCACCAATTATATGAGTGAGCAATCTTCTATGCTGAGCCCAGTCAGACTTCAGAAGATTGTAGGTTAAGCTGCTGTCTAACTACAACCTCATAAGAAATTCAAAGTTTGAACCACTCAATCAACAGTAGTCAGCTCACGAACAATGTCATTTTAGGCCACTAAATTTTAGACTAACTTGGTATGTTGCAAAAGCTAATCCAGACAGAAGTGAGCACCCAAGACTTAAATGCTGCTATACAAAAACTATAATGTTTGGCATTGTTTAGAATAAGGAAGAGAGTAGAGCTTTTGAGTATCTCAAGGAAACTCTTAGCAAAGGATGGAAGACAGTGAGATTTTGTAAATGGACCCTCAAAGAAAGGCAGTCCATATTATGTAATGGCTGAAAAAGTATGGCTAAACTGTTGCAAGGTTGGAAAAATAAAGACATAACTACTAAAATGGTAGATTTAGCTAAGGAGATTACCCGGTGGAATGTTAAAAGTGTAAAATGGTTTCTTTTAGTCACATATGATAAGATATGGATATACAGAAATTATCAAGAAGGAAATAGTCAAGATTCAAGCAGAACTTAAGAAAAATGTAATATAGTCAGGAACTGTTAGGTTAAAAAATAAAATTATTAATTATCTCTAAAAAATCTCAATAGAAAGCACTTAAACTAAGAAATGACCCCATTCTATACTTCCCTCATCCTGTTCAAATTATATTTCATGTTACTTTAAACTTCCGTGCACTTCTGCAGGCAAAGATGAAGAAAAATTGATCATCTCTGATGAGGTATTTATAATTAGAAGGGAAAATAGATCTTGAAAAAATAACTGGAATTGTAACAAGTGCTAATTTAGAGCAGTAGTTACCTAGGCAGGTCTACACAGTCCAAAAAATGTTTTGGCCCTTGACCATCTCCTTGGAGATAACCTCTAAGCTCTTAGAACGTCCTGCTGATGTGTGTTTTTGTTTATCTTGGGTTTTGGCCATGCCAGATGGTTTATCTTAATAATGTGATTTATGGTGGGGGCCTTGGACCACACAGCATAATTTTTCCACTGGAGAAGCTTAAGACTGATACGCAAAGCTCAGCCATGGGGATTCTTTTGGCCTACATGACCAATACTCATCAAGTCCCTGGACACCAAGGGCTCTAGAGAACTTCTCTGTCTGGTAACACTTCACAAATATTTTCACATATTGTTGTTGAGACAATGAAGTGCTGTCTATAGGACTTCACTTGGAGGAAAAAAACTGAAATGGTGGCTGTGTTTTTCTAGATTCTGTCTTAATGCTTCTTGTCTTTACTGATTTCAGTCTTTATCCTTTCCCAGTAGTAAACCATACCATCATATATCCATCAATATAACAGCTTTTCTGAGTTCTTCTAGAGAAATACTGACCTAAAGGTGGTTTCGGAGTTAGAGATGCCACAGACATGAAACAGACTGAGATAATAATGACGAGTCACTAACCTAAATGAAGAAGGAAGAAAGCTTATTGAGTCTCAAGGTAGTGTGTGCTTTACTTATAGTTTTGAATGTATGAATGAGCATATGAATGAGTTACTATAAACATGCTGAATCTTAAGAATAAGAAACAAAGTTTTAAAAAAATAAATGGGGAAACTTAAAACAGCACAACTAGCTTATTGATATTGGTATAAAAATGCATTTGACAAAATAAATGTATCATTAGAAATGGATAATTAACATTTCTGACCAGCAAAAATACATAACCCTAGTGTACGTATGACTAGATTTGGAGTCAGCCTACCTAGATTTGAATAAGTTAATAGTCAAATATCGTTTAAAAATAGTGGGTAAATTTTTCTGGACCTTAGTTTCTTTATTCATATGATGAAAATAATGATAATTCTTCTACCTTTGTCACAAAATTTTCATGAATGCAAAAATATAATATTAAGAGGAGTACATTGAAAGTTACAGTATATGATTCTATGATTTGTCCATCATTACCATGGCTTATAAATTCCTTCTCTTTCTTCTAATTATTTGACCAGTACAACCACTATTCTACTATTACTATTAACTATAAAACTTAAAATGCCTAAAACATTGAGATAGTTGCTTTAGCAAAACAACTTTGAAAAGATAATCAATTTCCAGTTTATTCTTTCAAAATGATGTTAGGAAACTGATATTCATTGGAGAAGTTAATAGTTACATTTCTTGAACAGAATGTATAGCCCTCATTTTGTTTTCTTTGAGAAGGAGAGCTATTTCATACTAAGTGGTCTTAAGTAGATTTTTTATATTAGACACAACACAGAAAATATCATGAATAAAATGCTTTGGTCAAATCTGTCTTTCTTCAGGAGGAAAGTGAATCTAAAGACAAGCTAATAAGGTACTTGATGGTCTGTTATAAGAAGTTGTGGAAAAAAGAGAGAAGTGTCATAAGGAATAAAAAATTATTCAAGGAGTTATGGAAAATAGGGACTGTCCATAAGAAAAAACAATTCACCTTAATGCTCCTTACACTTTGCTTGAGGATTTTATGCACTTTTAATTTATTCATTGAGTTCTGGTTCTAAATACTCCAATGGAATCAAGACTGCTCCTCTTAAGGGGCAAGAAAAATGCCATAGGATTTTCAAATCAAAATTCATGTTAATAAGTCAAAGCGCAAAGGCTTGTCTGCTGGAACAGGAAGATTAATTCTGCATGCATTTCTGTTCCTCACCTTTTGTTTTGTTTTGTTTTCGCATTAACACAAAATGTGTTTTGTTGACTCATGGTGTGCCATATTAGTTAAATTAAACATCAAACATCTGTCTAACTTTATGATTCCAACATGAGTATGTTGGCAGTCTCAGTAAAACCTGAGCTGTTAAAGGCCCTCAATCAGTCAAAAGGATAGAGCTGCTGTAATGGCAAACTCAGCAAGCAATTACATCAAAGGATTTAAAATCTATTTCAGTAACGCCTTCTGGATAATTACATTGATCTCAGCAGTCCCTTTGCAGATTTCCTGGTATTGAAAAGCAGGGTCCTGTGTGCCTTCACATTTAGAAAAACACCATTCACTATTTCTTTTTATGTGAACATAGTTCAGTTCTCTTGAATATATCTACACAGCTATTTCTGACATAACATCCATAAGTTAATAGACTTTTATTCATAAAGCTGAAATTCACTCTTTGTACACAGTATTTTGTTGTTGTTCTCTTCCATCACACCAATTTTGCCAAAGTGGGAAAAATACTGAGAAGAGCTTACTATCTTTTACATTCATGTTTGTCTCCTACTCTAAATCAAGCATTATAAATAAATAGATCCATCAATAAAGCCATATTTCTCTTTGTACTTTAATGTTCACTCTGTTTCCTTATCTTTTAATATGCATAAATGAAATGGTTGCAGATGAGAATGCTTCAAGTAGAAATTTTCATAGACTTCGTTTCTTCCCTTTCCCCCCTCTCTTCCTCTCTCCTTCACTGCCTTCCTTCTACCCTTCCCCTTCTCTCACTTTCTCTCTCCTCTCTTTTTCTTTCAAGGGTTTGGTTTAGGGGAGAGATTTATTCAGGGACTTTCATGAACAATCCACAGATTGTCTAAGTGGCTTTTAATGATGGCCAAGTCTTTTATTTTGCATTTTAAGCAATTGCTCTGGTGAAGGAACGTGTGTGTGTGTGCTTAGTCACTCAGTTGTGTCTAACTCTTTGCAATCCCATGGACTGTAGCCCACCAGGCTCCTCTGTCCATGAGCTTTCTCCAGGCAAAAATACTGGAATGGGTTGCCATGCCCTCTTCCAGGGGATCTTCCCAACCCAGGGATTGAACTCAAGTCTTCCACTTTGCAGACAGATTCTTTGCCATCTGAGCCACATGGGAAGCCCAAGAATACTGGAGTGGGTAGCCTATTACTTCTCTAGGGGAACTTTCAGACCAAGGAATTGAACCAGGTGGATTCTTGCATTGCAGGTGGATTCTTTACTAGCTGAGCTACCAGGAAAACCTTATGAAGGACTATCTAGATGTAAATACTGGAGTGGGTTGCCATGTCTTCCTCCAGGGGATCTTCCTAACCCAGGGATCAAACCTGTGTCTCTTATATCTCCTGCATCGGCAGGCAGGGTCTTTACCACTAGCACCAACTGGGAAGCCCAAATTTAAACATTAAGTAAATTAATGCTTAAATTTGGGTGCCTTAAAGTAGCTGTCTAGTTAGCCAAAGTCATATTGCAACTCTCTACTTTAGAATAAAGTGAAAGTAAAAGTCACTTAGTTGTGTTTGACTTTTTGTAACCCCATGGACTATAGTCCATGGAATTCTCCAGGCCAGAATACTGGAGTGGGTAGCCTTCTCCTTCTCCAGTGGTTCTTCCCAACCCAGAGATTGAACCCAGGTCTCCAGCATTGCAGGCTGATTCTTTACCAGCTGAGCCACAAGGGAAGCCCAAGAATACTGGAGTGGGTAGCCTATCCCTTCTCCAGGGGATCTTCCTGACCCAGGAATCCAACCGGGGTCTCCTGCATTGCATGTGGGTTCTTTAACAACTGAGCTATCAGAGAAGCCCCACATTAAAATAAGTAAAAGTACAAATAGAATTCTACTAGAGAACTACACATTTTTCATGTCATATAAATAGATGATATGAGATAACTTAATTCTTTATTATTTATTTACTTGTTCTTTGACTTTATTACCTGCTCTGTACCAGAATCTGCAGTTACCACTATATAATAGTGGAATAAACCTTGTATTGCTAAATCTCCTTGCATTATACTGTGAATACATTAGTGCTCTTTCCATTTTAGACAAAGTAAATACTCTTTTGGCACAATGTCTAATCAGCTGCCTAGCTTGTCTCTCCCATCTTTATTCTCAGACAGCTTGAAACTGTTCTCAAAAATGCTGTTTCTACTTCTCACCTCCAGTCCTTCTTCTACCTTGACCTCAGCTGCTAGGAGCAAAAACGATTAAAACTGGTTAATCATCCTTAATTAATTACCCTTAATCTCCATATAGCCCTAATCCCGATGGAAAAATGAAGTCCATCTGCACCTATTTGAGTATACTGGGGCATTTTGGGGATATAAGCATGTTACAACCTTTATTACTCTTTTATCCAGCACATTAATAAGCAAGTCATCATTCTGTCCAGTTCAATAAAAGAAAGGAATGCCTAGTTTCAACTGATGGGATCTGAGCTGGAAGAAAGGAAATAAAGTAAGAAAGGAGGGTAATGTGACCTTGTGAGTGGAGCTCTTTGGGCTCATTCAGTGTATTGTTGTAGCTACATCTGAACATACATTAGGAAATGAAGCGTTAGATGCTTGTAAGAGCCAAAGTGAGTTTTGCCAGCTGGGGAGAACTGGACATAGAGAAGTGGTAAGAGCCTTGGGGCGCTACAACTTTAATCACTCCTCTGAATCATAAGTCTCTGAGAGTGATGATTTTTCTAGCTGGAGACTCTATGATTTTCTGGGAGGAGGCTGGCAAAGGAAAGTGACCACATAGGGATGCCTCTTGGAGTTCTGGACTTAGCTTTCTGACAAAGATTAGCTATTATCTTGCTTCTAGTATCTTGTTAAAACTGAATTTCTGAACCATGAGGATCTTGTTACTCTCTGATCTGACTATATATTGTGGGGGTGGGGAGGGTGTTATCTCAATGACTAACAAGCTGGGAGAAGTCTAAAAAGTCTTGGTTGTCAAATGGCAATGCTATTTTCCTGAAGATAGCTGACCTGGCCCGATATACATCTCAGTTTTACTTAAAAAGTGGCAGTTGTCCCTTTAGGGGAAACTTAATTCCCCACTTTGCTTTCTGAAGCAAAGCTGCTGTCTCAGATTCAAAGAGATTCAACTGAATGTCTGGACCTGATTCACTGACGGTTTAGCTAAGCTGAAAGTTAAGGGTTTGGATTTGATCCTTTGGATTGGGCAGTATTCAACAATTTTGCCAATTGCAAAATTAAAAATGGTCATGGCTATTCTACGTATTGGGAAGTACTGATAGTTATTTTCAAAGTTCTGGCTGATTCATCTTCTAATAGATGTTGTTATGTTTTTACTTGTTCTAGATGTTTTGTTTGCCTCTTGGAAAACTATAGACTAGTAGATAAGATATATCTGTTTTGGGATCTTGTACTGAGGAAGCAAGTAACGACTGCTGATTAACTGAATTATTCATGAAAATGTCCACGGTAAGTGTTCATTTTCTGATGAAACTGACTGTAGTCAACTTGCCATTTAGGTTTGCACCACCCAGATTGCCACTAATACTACCTAGATCCATCATTATGCTGGATATGGCAATACATCTGCAATCTTAATAGAAAGGGCACATAAAAGGCCCCATGTTCCTAATGTAGAAGCTACTGCTGAATGCATACATGTGACTCCACTGACATGACCTGTTTGTCTCTAGCTGAGGGAGCCCATAATGCACAGGACATTGTCCCTGCCCATTCCTCACAGTTTGACTATTTGGATTTTTGACCTCCCTCTTGGTTATCAGTAGTTTCTCTCCATTGTTTTGATGTTTTATTTGTTTGTTTTAATAACTTACAGACTTTCATACCATTATGACCTTTAAAACGAATTTGTGTCATGTTTCCAGATTTCTGAACCATCTGCAATCTAGAAAAAAATTTACCATACTCTTTGATAGACTTTCAGTACTCCCTATCATCTGATATTGTTAGTTTTTGGAATGTCCTCGTTAAAAAGTGACTCAAAAAGATTTATAACTCCACTTCCTTCTTCATAAGGCAGTTTAGTCACTTAATGTGACTATTCTAAAAAAAGACATTACCTTCTTTCAACTACTTTCTGGCAATGATCAGAATAAAAGGGTAGAGTTATAAGGACCTATTTTGAGAGTCTGTAAATTCTCTGTGACAATTCCTGGGTATGATGCTTCTCTTAACAGCAACTTCTTCTCCTAACAGCAACTTCATAGCTGCCTGGTTGGTACAACTTCTGGGTAGAAGCTTGGTCACAGGAAGATCTAATGAATTTAAACTTGATTCTGATTCAGCTGCAAAGATTCTTTTGTTAGACAGGCATGTCACATGGCCATCTGGCTGAATATATTACTTGTCAGATCCTTCTATAGTGAACCCTATGAGCCAAAGCGAGGGACATAATGGGTTTCCGTATGCTTCCTAAACATGGTCATCTTTCTTAAAACTGATATCTAATGGAAAGATCTGGCTTTGAGCAAGAGATAATTGGGAAAAAGTTGGATTTATAGCTACCAGAATCCTAGTATACTACTGTACACCTAAGTCCACACTGGAAGCACCATCAACCTGAGTTCAGTGACTGCTATAGATTCTTCTTGAAGGGGCCCAGCAATTTTACAATAGTTTCTTTAGAAGGGTTACATGTGCATCCCTAGGATATACTTGCTCTATGGGGTCTGGGAGCCAAGTGTTAACTTGCCTTCCTCCCCAAAAAACAATTACTGGCATCTCAGGAGTGGCCATAAAAAAGACATTCAAGTGATGAAGGAATTGATCCAGCAGATCATGCACCCATCAGATGACCATAGCTGCTGCTGCTGGAGGGTACCTTTGGTTACTCAGAGGAACCTCCTATAGGTAGGGACAATGACTCTGTGGGTCATTTTCCATTAAGTGAGAGCTATCCAATTAGAAAAGTGGTATGAGCATGTGAAATAAAAGAAACAAAAGGGATGCATTATTTGAGAAACAGAAGACAAAAAAGTGTTAATAAATAAACCAAAGATCTGGTTGGAAAAAAGCAACGACCTAAATAATATCTGTAACGTTAATATCTACAAGGATAATGCTGTAAGGGTGCCATGGGGATGAGCGAGGGGACATAATAACTAGAAACTGAGTCTTGGTATAGTCATAGTTAACACTGATCAGATGCAGAAGAATAAGATTTTCAGTGTATGGATCCTAAAGTGTGTCCTGAGCAGAGACAGGGTTTGTCAATCATTTGAAAGAGAGCTGACATTTTGATTATGAGATAGGTTGGGTTCTCCCATACCTTGTGGAGATTGGGAGATAACATGTGACATTACTATTTTGTTGCTGTTGTTTTGTTTGTGTCACTTTGTAATGTGACACAAAAGAGTTCAATCTGCTGGGGGAAACTTTATCAATATTGTGATTTACATTTTATATATATATATATAAGCTATTTCTGGAAACAAAAGAGACTCTGGCAAAAGATGTTTTCACAAGAAAACATTTCTATTTTGACTGATCATAGAAATACTTTTGTCTTTGATTTGTGTAACATTATTTAGGTGACTAGTTATCACACCGAATAGCATTAAATTGACCTATATTTAACTTTCACTCTTAAATAAATGACAGGAGAGAAAGCAAGAGAAGTAGAGATTTATGGAAAGCAAGTCTAGCCTAAGCTTATATTGAGATTCATAGTAAATTTGGGATGACCGAGAATTAAATAGTCTGTTATCAAAAAAGTAAAAGAAATTAATTTTTAAGCTATGTTCAAATAACTCTTTATCCTTAGCTTCAACTCAGTGCAGACTAGTGTAATAATGTCAAATATTGGTAACAGTAAACAAATATAAAAAAAGACAGTCTTCTTCTTTTGTCTGTCCTATGACCTCCCAGAATAGGAACAGTAGAACTCATCAACCACACTGAATACACAATTAAGAACTCATAGGAAAAGCATTGATGCAAAAGGATTGTGGTAGCTAAAACTGGACCTCTGAAAGTTAGACTAGTTAATAGAAAGCTAACTGCTGACACAGTTTCAATTAGTGTATATTGTAGATTGCATAATGCTATTTCAAGCATGGACTATAAAAAATTAGTGAGCTGAAAATAATGAAAGATAATTTGAATTATGGTAACATCACTATTTCCCATCTAATATTTATACCACATTTGCAATTTTATATTCATCCTCATTATTGTCAAATGGCAACAGCAAGAACAGAAACAGGCTTCATTGTTTTCCTGTAATGCATCTTCCTTGCCAGCTGGAAAAAGAAAGTTCTGTTTCAGTGATGAAATTAGAACTCCAAACTTCTACTGGAGAGAGAAATACTCATTCTATGAGTTAATGATTTTATGACTCTCAGAAGCATAGTAGAGTTTCATCCTATTATTCATTTGAATTTTTCTGAATAGCACAAGGGAGTTATGAATGGTGTTCTCAGACACATATAAGAGAACTCACACTACAAAGATTGCATTTCCATTTGTTAATGGATATGGCCAAAGATAATGCTTATTCATACATGTATTATTGACTAAAATGTGATGCCAAACAAAAATATTTTTGTTTGGGTATTTGCATATTTTACATATTATTTTCAATAATAGCTATAAAAGAATAATATGTCATTGAAAATATACACTTACAAGGCTAAAGAATATGAATGGAATTTGGTCAGTCACTCAGTCTTGTCAGACTCTTTGTGACCCCATGGACAGTAGCCTGCCAGGCTTCTCTGTCCATGGAATTTTCCAGGCAGAAAAATTGGAGCGGATTGCCATTTCCTAATTCACTGGATTTTTCTGACTGAACCCATGTCTCTGGTACCTCCTGCATTGGCAGATGGATTCTTTACTACTATGCCACCTGGGAGGCCCCATGGATGGAATGCACATGCTCTTATCAATATTCTAGTTATTCTTCTCTTGCTTCTGCAAATAACTTGCTCCAATAGCTTATTTTATTTTGTTATTATTGTATGCGTGTTTGTTTCTTTCAAAGAAATTTCTTTCATTGTTACCACTTTCAGGGTCTAAAACAATATACAATACACAACCTCCACTTATAAAACATAAAAGTTATAAAAAGATAAATGCAAGTTTTATAGGATACCCATAAAGGGATTAGATGCACTTATTAAATAACTGTTTAGCATAATGCCTTCAAGATGAAA
>SJYQ01001837.1:169385-197075 GCA_006410935.1 Redunca redunca | reverse complement strand
GTT
This sequence comes from Redunca redunca, assembly GCA_006410935.1. NCBI lineage: Eukaryota > Metazoa > Chordata > Mammalia > Artiodactyla > Bovidae > Redunca > Redunca redunca. Next base: position 197,072 of record SJYQ01001837.1, on the reverse strand, counting down.
CCCAAACATGAATCCCCACCCACCTCCCACCCCATATCATCTCTCTGGGTCCTCTCCACGCACCAGCCCCAAGCATCCTGCATCCTGCATCAGACATAGACTGGCGATTCGTTTCTTACATGATAGTATACATGTTTCAATGCCATTCTCCCATCTCATCCCACCCTCTCCCTCTCTCTCTCCCCCAGAGTCCAAAAGTTCACTCTATAGATCTGAGTCTCTTTTGTTGTCTCGCATACAGGGTCATCATCACCATCTTTGTAAATTCCACATATATGCGTTAGTATACTGTATTGGTGTTTTTCTTTCTGGCTTACTTCACTCTGTATAATCGGAGAAAGGGCCAGATATGTGATTCTTCAAAAAGATATTACACTAAACTGAGTTTGGAATATCAGAGAATATTTTCTTGTTGTCTTTTTAGTTGAGTGTTAGCCCTACTGGGTACAGAACATTTAGGTAATGCCACTTTTTTTTCCTTCTGTATCTTTTGTTACTTTTGAAAGAATTTGCAAGCCCCCTTTTCCTTATCTTTTGAAATAAAGGGCTGACTCCAGAGTTAATAATGATTGGGAAATGTGAATTGTAGAAGCAGAGTTGGGGCCCTCCTTACAATTTAGGCTGTGTATCCACCACACAGCAGATTTACTGAACTCACAGTTCCCTGAAGGACAGATAAAGGCCTGACACACATTCCTAATTGTTTTTACAGAAAGCAAACGCCCTCTAGATGAAAACTGCTATGTTATTGAAAACAATAACATAGATCCTAGACTGGTTGAAATCAGAAGGTTGATGATGTTTGAAACAGCACCTTGATGCCAGCCAATCCAATAATTATGCAGAAGCGGACCACGCCTGCTCCTTGTACACTTGACTCCTCACTACTGCTCCAGAGTGGGCCACACAGCCTTGAGGGCATTAGCCTGCTGTGGCCCCATTTGCCTGGCAAAGCCATAAAAGCTACTTATTTTTCCTTCACCCCAAACTCTGCCTCCATGTTTCTAGTCAACACTGGTAAATAGAGGCTGAGTTTTGGCAACATGTTCTTGCAGGATTTCTTATACTCAGCCCTACTGACATTTTGCTTTGGATAATGCATTTCCGTTAGGGGATGTCCTGTGGATTTTAAGACATTTTGTGGCACTCCTGGCCTCCCTCTACCCACTGGATACCAGTAGCACCCATCATCAGTTGTGAAAATCAAACATATTCTCAGATGTTGCCCAAGGTGGGAAATTGTTCCTAGTTGGAGCTATTGCTCTATTATTTCATAAAATCTGGTAGTGCTTAGGCAATACCTGAGACCAAGCTGCTTTCTTTTTTTCCCCCATTGGCTGTGATGTACATCCTCTTAATCTGTTTGATTAAATCTTTCTTTCTTCTTAAATTTTAGTAAGTTTGGATACTTTATGTCTCATATATGGTAAAGTTCTCCTCATTACCATGTGACTTTTTATTTCACAGATTTTCTCCCTTTATCTGAGGTGTTTTTTTCTATTAAATCTTCAAAAGAATTTTTTTTTCCCTCATATTTTTCATGTTCCTTTCTTTATAACACTGGTCATGTCTATGTTGGACTTTTGTTGTCTGAATCCCATGNCCCATGCCTATAATTTGACTTGTATTCAAATTTGTCTCTTTGACTTATTTCTTTTGATGTATATTTCTAAGATTTTTGAAGCATATGACTTGCTGAAATCTAAAATCAGTTAGCTTGAACTCCAGTATATAGTTAACTTTCTAATTTAATGGGAACTGGCTTACTTAATTTATCATTTGAATGTTATATATAATATAATGTTTATGTATTTGTTAACAACTGTAGAACTGGTTTATTATTGTTTTACATCTTTTAATCTGTCCTATATTTCTTCAAGGCTACTTCTGAAAGTTAAGACAATAGGTCAGAGAAAAAAATGAATATCTGCCTCAATCCTCTTTCAATCTATCCTCTCTTATATGAGATGCAACAATTTCCCCAGGATTCTTTCTTTTTAATTTTTAAAAATCAGTGAGTTGATATTAGATATATAGGGACATTTTCAGTATTATTGTAGTTGATTATTTAGCATAAATTTCCATTTTTGCAATTGTATAAATAACCATGTGCATAAAGCTCTTTCTTTATTGTCCATGACCATTTAGCAAGGTTTTAATTTTTCCTTTTATGTTGACATGAAAATGAGGAGCAAACCTCCTAGGTGGAAGCTTTATAATTTTTTGACTCTGTGTCAGTTGTTTCCTGACATTATATTATTTATTTTTTTGAACTCATGGACTTAATAGTGACTATTAGTAATGACAAATTTTAAACCAAGAATACTTAATATGTTCAGTTCAGTCAGTTCAGTCACTCAGTCGTGTTCGACACTTTGCAATCCCATGAATCGCAGCATGCCAAGCCTCCCTGTCCATCACCAACTCCCGGAGTTAACTCACACTCATGTTCGTTGAGTCAGTGATGCCATCCAGCCATCTCATCCTCGGTCGTCCCCTTCTTCTCCTGCTCCCAATCCCTCCCAGCATCAAAGTCTTTTCCAATGAGTCAACTCTTCGAATGAGGTGGCCAAAGTACTGGAGTTTCAGCTTTAGCATCATTCCTTCCAAAGAAATCCCAGGTTTGATCTCCTTCAGAATGGACTGGTTGGATCTCCTTGCAGTCCAAGGGACTCTCAAGAGTCTTCTCCAACACCATAGTTCAAAAGCATCAATTCTTTGGTGCTCAGCCTTCTTCATAGCCCAAGTCTCACATCCATACATGACCACTGGAAAAACCATAGCCTTGACTAGATGGACCTTAGTTGGCAAGTAATGTCTCTGCTTTTGAATATATTATCTAGGTTGGTCATAACCCTCCTTCCAAGGAGTAAGCATCTTTTAATTTCATGGCTGCAATCACCATCTGCAGTGATTTTGGAGCCCCCAAAAATAAAGTCTGACACTGTTTCCACTGTTTCTCCATCTATTTCCCATGAAGTGATGGGATCGGATGCCATGATCTACATTTTCTGAATGTTGAGCTTTAAGCCTACTTTTTCACTCTCCTCTTTTACTTTCATCAAAAGGCTTTTTAGCTCCTCTTCACTTTCGGCCATAAGGGTGGTGTCATCTGCATATCTGAGGTTATTGATATTTCTCCCAGTAATCTTGATTGCAGCTTGTGTTTCTTCCAGTCCAGCATTTCTCATGATGTACTCTGCATAGAAGTTAAATAAGCAGGGTGACAATATACAGCCTTGACGCACTCCTTTTCCTATTTGGAACCAGTCTGTTGTTCCATGTCCAGTTCCAACTGTTGCTTCCTGGCCTGCATACAGATTTATGTTACCACATGGGAATTTTACTAGATTAAAAAAAAAACAAAAACAGAAAGAATGTATACTTTGGAAAAAAAATACTGGGTGCCTACCTAATTAATTCAACAAATGAGTACTATTAAAATGCCATGTAAAATGAACTGAGCATTAATAATGTAGAAGGCAATGGCACCCCTCTCCAGTACTCTTGCCTGGAAAATCCCATGGACAGAGGAGGCTGGTAGGCTGCAGTCCATGGGGTAGCTAGAGTCAGACACGACTGAGCAACTTCATTTTCACCTTCATGCATTGGAGAAGGAAATGGCAACGCACTCCAGTGTTCTTGCCTGGAGAATCCCAGGGACAGAGAAGCCTGGTGGGATGCCGTCTATGGGGTCACACAGAGTCGGACACGACTGAAGTGACTTAGCAGCAGCAGCAGCAGCATATCATATCTATTTATTTATCTATATTTATTTCTGTTTCTATATCAATCTCAGGTCTCTGATTATTTGTTGAAATTTATGTTTTTTTTTCTTTGTTCTTTGTGTACATATGTTTTCTTTGACAATTCTACTGGATGGTTGATATTTTCCCCAGTGTATCACCCTTCTCCCCAAGATAAATCTTGGTTCTCTGAACAACCAAAATGCTAGACACTAGGAAAAGTATATTTGATTCTGCTTTAGTTTAGCTATTAAGGCAGACCCTAATAGGACTCAAGGAAAAAAGTGTGGAAAGCATATTTATTACTTTCCTACTCTCTAAGACATTGGGAATTACCTAATAGAGAAAAACTTGTTGTTATTTTTAAATAAATTGTCTTATTTTTTAGCTTGTTAATTTTTTCAGGTATTAATAAAGTTTATGACTTGTAAATGAAATGCTGACCTGTTCTTCAAAGAAATAGTAAGTTATGAAATGTATAAAATAAGCAAAATAAAAGTTTGTTTGGTTTTAGCAATATTTGTTCTTGAATATGTCTAGAGGTTTCAGAAATACTTGATTATTATAGCATAATCCTATATATTTTAAAAGTTTATATCTATTTCAGAAGTCATTTTTTATATTTTATTGTGGAAGCTAAGTTTGAGTCCATGGTGAACAGTAATGATCTCCTCGACCCTTGTCTTTTCCTTTCTTTGTTTCTTTTCCTTTATTCATATTAATGACATTGGCACTGCTCTAAAATGAATACAATAAATGACAAAAAATACTTACTATTTATCATGGGTATACATAATATTCACTTTTTAATAACTGGTAGTAGATGTGTAAATCTAGGCAATTAAACTCATAAAAGTTTTTTAGTTATTTCCCTTCCAATTTAGACAGGGAGCAACCAAGAGAACAAAGAAAAATTTTACATAAAAGTTAATGAGACACATAATCCATCTTCCTTTTTGCTGCAAGGACAAATTTTGCCATGGGATATTGAACAGAGTAGTGTGTAGGGAGATGTGAAGCCAGAATTTTCTCTTTAGATTAGAATATTTAAAATTTAAAACTAGATTTTTATCTATACTTCTCATTATACGGAATTGAAAGTTGAAGACAAATAGTACAATTTGTAACAGTCTGACTGCTTTCAAGGGAAATATTTTGCACATTAATTGATATACTGAATTTCAGATCAAATTTGAATGATTATTATTACTTTGATGAGTCATAGTCCATAAATCATTGACTTCCAAATAACCTGAATGATAAAATTAATATTGAGTAGCATAACCAATGAACTTTACAACCTTTAACTTATTTTTCCTTACACATTTTTTGGTTTAACTTGTACAATAAACCACTTTTTTTACAGATGCATTTTTAAATGCATTTTTTCCTTATAGAATTTTGCTTGATTTTTCTGAGAAATATGATAAAAATGGACACATAAAGAAGACATGAAAGTCTGCTAGTCACTCAGTCACGTCTGACTCCTTGTGACCCTATAAACTGTAGCCTTCCAGGTTTTTCTGCCTATGGAATTCTGGGCAGTCATCATCATCACTTTCATCTTCATCTCCCACTAGAGTTACAGGAACTGTGATAGACACAGGAAGGATGGCACCTGGTCTCTACTCTCAAGGAGTCTATGCTTTAGCTATGGAAGCTACACTGACTTACCTTAAATACCAAGGTACTGAGCCCCATGTCACTAGTTAGGGCTGTGGAGGAACAGGAGGCCAATGTGGGGAGATCTCTTGAGCAGTCAACACAGAAGATGACCCACGTGAGTGAGCTTTGAAAGGAATGACAAGAACCCCCACAGAGCTGTGACCCTGACCCCCCACTTCAGTGAGAGCAGCACACCATGGAACCTGGTCAGAAGCAGAGTCCCAGGGATCGTATACTCATATCACCTATTTCTGGTGAGTCCGAACCCTGATTCTGAGGGGCTTTCACTGTTCACTTGGAAAAGTACATCTCTGACCAGAATAATATTGCCTGTCATTTTCGTGAAATGTCTTTGAGATTTGGAGTTTATGGTATTTCCCAAGGGAAGCAGAATCATCGGACCTTTACTTACCTTAAAGATTCATTTTTTTAAATTGGAGGATAATTGCTTTTCAATGTTTTGTTAGTTTCTAATGTACAGTGAAGTGAATCAGCTATATGTACACAGATATTCCTTCCCTCTAAAATCTCCTCCCACCCATCCCACATCCCACATCCCATCCCTCTAGGTCATCACAGAGCATTGAGCTGAGCTCGGTGCTATCAAGCTGGTTCCCACTAGCTATCCATTTCCCACATGGTATTGTATACCTGTCACTCCTAACCTCCCAGTTTATCCCACCCTCCCCTTCCACTCTGTACCCATGTCACTTCTCTATGTTTGCATTTCTGTTTCTGCCCTGAAACTAAGTTCATCTCTAAAAGGTTCAGACAAAGAACAGAAATCACACAGTGGGTGGAGTTCATACCTTCTAAATGTGCAACACCAGTGCAATCCTAGCTGTGATGTGAGAACTGTAAAGCACGTTATTCCATTGCTCCTACTATTACTGGAAAACCTGAGCTGTTGTTGAGGATCTCAGTAATGCAGAAGACCAAGAGTCAAGAATGGGTGTTGCTAAAACCGAACATTAGAGCACTCCGTGGCTCTTGAATAGACAGTGAGATTGGCACTTGCCTTTACATCTGGAGAAACCTTGGAAAGCCAGCCACAGTATCAGCCCAGGGTCATACCACTTCTGAAATGTTGTGCTGAGGCACTTGTCTTTCTTTCTTCTACAGAAGGCCTTGCTTTTCATGTTAGTATAAATAAGAGGAATCCTGTTCATCAATGGGAAGGGGCTAAAAGGCAAAATTGTTCTTTTAAGAATAGATTCCCTGGGCAAAATAATGTAATTGGCTTTCTTTAATATGAAATGAGAGATAAATTTATTCCATGTAAATATGTTTCACTTTGAAGAGTGCTCCAATGTACTGAGTTGGGGAAAACATAATACACTCAGAGGTTGTCTAGTGTCCTTAACATTTGTGTGTGACTTGGCTGCTGGGACTTTTTAGCACTGGCTTCTGGGTTCATATACCAGAACAAAGCAAAAACAAAATAAAACAAAAAGAAATGGAGAAATAAAAAAATGCAGATAATTTTTTCCTAATAAAGTATACTTCTGAGTACAATTAAGCTGCCTTGCATATTTTATACTGTTTAAGTAAACAAACAAACAAAAAAACAATTTCAAGCTCTCTGTTTCTAGATACTAACAGGCATATCTTGCCATCTTTTCTTGCAGGGTTACCAAAATAAAAACACTGTGGGGGAATTTCCTGACAGTACAGTAGTTAGGACTCTGAACTTTCATTGTCATGGGCAAAGGTGTGATCCCTGGTCTGGGAGCTAAAGTCCTACAAGTTGTGTGTCACAGCCAAAAGAAAAAAAAAAAAAAATCCACATAGTATCTTATATTACTTTGGTTTTGCAGACATAAAATGTATTCTGGTTATTTGGAACAGAGTGGGTTACGTTATTTTTTTAACTTGAAAAATCACAAATGAAATCATATGTATTCAGATCAAGCAAAGCAATATTTGATACACATTAGAAACACAGGAACTAGATACAAAGATAGAAGTAAAAATATATCTAGATATATAGTAAGGTTAATAAGAGTTACCACTATCATAACACATGATACCTTGTAAAACACTGCTTAAATATAGTGATTTGAATTATAATAAGCTAATTCTTTCACATTCTGTAACATACACTAATTTAGCAGATTAAACAGTCACCATATTTTATTATTGCTTTTGTCATGCTATCACCTGACATTTAAGTACCAGTTTCTGCATCACTCAGGAGAAGCTCTTCCCTGGTGGCTCAGTTGGTAAAGAATCTGCCTGAAATGCAGGAGGCCACCTGCAAAGCAGGAGATAAGGGCTTGATCTTTGGGTCAGGAAGATCCCCTGGAGAAGGAAATGGCAACCCACTCCAGTATTCTTGCCTGGAGAATTCCATGGACAGAGAAGCTTGGTGGGCTATAGTCCATGGAGTCACAAAGAGACAGACATAATTCAGTGACTAAACCACCAAACACCACCTGGATAAGCTAGTGCATTAAATTTCTAGGACTGGCATTAAAAAAAAAATACTGTAGACTTTGTGGCTTTTACAAGAGATACATATCTTGTCACAGTGCTAGAGACTACAAATCCTAGGTCAAGGTGTCAGCAGGGTGGGTTTCCTCTGAGGCCTCTCTCCCTGGCAGGCAGATGGCTGCCTTCTTGCCGTATCCTCACATGAACTTTCCTTTGTGTACATGTGTCCTTGGTGTCTCTTTGTGAGTCCAGTTTTTCTTCTTCTAAAGACACCACCACCAGGGCTTATTTTAACTTTGTTACATCTTTGAAAGTTTTCTATCCAAATACAAAGGGTTCCCAGGTGGCGATTGGTAAAAAACACACCTGTCAATGCAGGAGACTCGAGATGTGGATTCAGTCCCTGAATCTGGAAGATCCCCTGGAGTAGGAAAGGGCAACCTGCTCTAGTACACTTGCCTGAAAAATTCCATAGACAGAAGAGCCTGGCAGACTGCAGGCCATAGGATAGCAAATAGCCTGACACTGAGCATGAATGCAAGCACAGTCACATTCTAAAGGATTAGGAGTTAGGGTTTTAGCATTTGAATTGTGGAGGGTCAAAATTCAGCCCATAACAAACAGTTTAACCTGATGAGGAATAGGTTGATAGTGGCCTGTTACAAGGTCAGGGTCACTGACTACAACAGTTCTGGGAGCCAAAGCATAAGTCCTTTTGATGGAGGTCAACATTACCTCCATTACCCCTACTGGAGTTTGGCCTCAGGCCAAAATATAGGGAGGGAACACAGCCCCACCCATCAGCAGAAAATTGAATTAAAGGTTATTGTACTTGGTCTTGTCCACTAGAACAAGATCCAGTTCCCCAGTCCCTTCTGTCAGGAAGCATCCACAAGCCTCTTATCCTCATCAATCAGAGGGGAGACAGAATAAAAACCACAGTAACAGAAAACAAACCACACTGATCATGTGGATCACAGCCTTGTTTAACTCAATTAAACCATAAATCATGCTGTGTAGGGCTACCCAAGATGGATGTATCATGGTGGAGAGTTCTGACAAAATGTCCACTGGAAAAGGGAATGGAAAACCACTTCAACATTCTTGCCTTGAGAACCACATGAACAGTATGAAAAGACAAAATACATGACACTGAAAGATGAACTCCCCAGGTTGCTAGATGCCCAATATTCTACTGGAGAAGGGAGGAGAAATAGCTCCAGAGGAATGAAGAGGTTGAGCCAAAGCTGAAATAACACCCAGTTGTGGATCTGTCTGTTGGTGAAAGTACAGTCCAATACTGTAAAGAACAATATTGCATAGGAATCTGGAATGTTAGATCCATGAATCACCTAAGTTGGGAGCGGTCAAACAGGAGATGGTAAGAGTGGACATTGACATTTTAGGAATCAGTGAACTAAAATGGACCAGAATGGGCAAATTTAATTGAGATGACCATAGCATCTACTCCTGTGGGTAAGAATCCCTTAGAAAAAACGAAGTAGCCCTCATAGTCAACAAAAGATTTTGAAATGAAGTACTGGGATGCAATGTCAAAAATGACAGAATGATCTCTGTTTGTTTCCAAGGCAAAACATTCAGTATCACAGTAATTCAAATCTATGCCCCAACCACTAATGCTGAAGAAGATGAAATTGAGTGGTTCTATAAGGGCTTACAACCTTCTAGAACTAACATCAAAAAAAGGCTAGTGGAGATGATGGAATTGCAGTGGAGCTATTTCTAATCCTGAAAGATGATGCTGTGAAAATGCTGCACTCAGTATGTCAGCAAATTTGGAAAACTCAGCAGAGGCCACAGGACTGGAAAAGGTCAGTTTTCATTCCAATCTCAAAGAAAGGCAACGCCATAGCATGCTCAAACTACTGCACAATTACACTCATCTCACACACTAGTAAAGTAATGCTCTAAATTCTCCAAGCCAGGCTTCAGGAATACATGAACAATGAACTTCCAGATGTTCAAACTGGTTTTAGAAAAGGCAGAGAAACCAGAGATCAAATTGCCAACATCCGCTGGATCATCGAAAAAGCAAGAGAGTTCCAGAAAACTATCTATTTCTGCTTTATTGACTATGCCAAAGCCTTTGACTGTGTGGATCACAATAAACTGTAGAAAATTCTGAAAGAGATGGGAATACCAGACCACCTGACCTGCCTTCTGAGAAATCTGTATGCAGGTCAGGAAGCAACAGTTAGAACTGGACATGGAACAACAGACTGGTTCCAAATAGGAAAAGGAGTACGTCAAGGCTGTATATTATCGTCTTGCTTATTTAACATATATGCAGAGTACATCATGAGAAACGCTGGGCTGGGAGAAACACAAGCTGGAATCAAGATTACTGGGAGAAATATCAATAACTTCAGATATGCAGATGACACCACCCTTATGGCAGAAAGTGAAGAAGGACTAAAAAGCCTCTTGATGAAAGTGAAAGTGGAGAGTGAAAAAGTTGGCTTAAAGCTCAACATTCAGAAAACGAAGATCATGGCATCCAGTCCCATCATTTCATGGGAAATAGATGGGGAAACAGTGGAAACAGTGTCAGACTTTATTTTGGGGGGCTCCAAAATCACTGAAGATGGTGACTGCAGCCATTATATTAAAAGATGCTTACTCCTTGGAAGGAGGGTTATGACCAACCTAGATAACATATTCAAAAGCAGACACATTATTTTGCTGACTAAGGTCTGTCTAGTCAAGGCTATGGTTTTTCCAGTAGTCATGTATGGATGTGAGAGTTGGACTGTGAAGAAAGCTGAGTGCCAAAGAATTGATGCATTTGAACTGTGGTGTTGGAGAAGACTCTTGAGAGTCCCTTGGACTGCAAGGAGATCCAACCAGTCCATTCTGAAGGAGATAAGCCCTGGGATTTCTTTGGAAGAAATGATGCTGAAGCTGAAACTCCAGTACTTTGGCCACCGCATGCGAAGAGTTGACTCATTGGAAAAGACTATGATGCTGGGAGGGATTGGGGGCAGGAAGAAAAGGGGACAACAGAGGATGAGAAGGCTGGATGCCATCACTGACTCGATGAACATGAATCTGAGTGAACTCCGGGAATTGGTGATGGATAGGGAGGCCTGGCATTGTGCGATTCATGGGGTCGCAAAGAGTTAGACACAACTGAGCGACTGAAATGAACTGAACTGAACTGAACTGAGAGCGCCTGAAGAACTATGGATGGAGTTTTGTAACACTGTATTGGAGATGGTGATAAAACTCATCCCCAAGAAAAAGAAATGTGAAAAGGCAAGATGGTTGTCTGAGAAGGCCTTACAAGTAGCTGAGAAAAGAAAGAAGTGAAAGGCAAAGGAGAAGAGGAATGCTACACCTGTCTGAATGCAGAGTTCCAAAAAATAGCAAGGAAAGAGAAGTAAGCTTTCCTAGTAAATAAATAGAGAAAATAATAGAATGGGAAAGACTATAGTTTTTTTTTCAAGAAAATTAGAGATAACAAGTGAACCTTTCATTCAAAGATGGGTACAAGAAAGAACAGAAATGGTATGGACCTAACAGAAGCAGAAGTTAATAAGAGGTGGCAAAAATACACAGAACTATACAAAAATCTTAATGACCCAGATAACCACGATGCTGTGATCACTCACCTAGAGCCAGTCATCCTGAAATGTGAAGTCAAGTGGGTCTTAGGAAGCATCACTATGAACAAAACTAGTGGAGGGGATGGAATTCCAGATGAGCTATTTCAAATCCTAAAACATGATACTGTGAAAATGCTGCACTCAGTATGCCAGCAAATTTGGAAAATACAGCAGTGGCCACAGGACTGGAAAATGTCAGTTTTCATTCCAATTCCAAAGAAAGGCAGTGCCAAAGAGTGCTCAAACTACCGCACAAATGTGCTCATTTCACACGTGATCAAAGTAATGCTTTAAATTCTCCAAGCTATGTTTCAACAGTACATTAACTGAGAACTTTCAGATGTTAAAGCTGGATTTAGAAAAGGTGGAGGAACCAGAAATCAAATTACTAACCTCTTCTGGATCAGTGAAAAAGCAAGAGAGTTCCAGAAAAACATCTATTTCTGCTTTATTGACTATACCAAAGTCTTTGACTCTGTGTATCACAACAAACTGGAAAATTCTTAAAGAGATAGGAATGTCAGACCATCTCCCCTGCCTCTTGAGAAACCTGTATGCAGATAAAGAATCAGTAGTTAGAACTGGACATGGAACAATGGACTGGTTCAAAATTGGGAAAGGTGTACGTCAAGGCTGTATATTGCTACCCTGTTTATTTAATTTATATCCTGTGTACATCACACAAATGCCAAGCTGGATGAAACACAAGCTGGAATCAAGATTTCTGGGGGAATTATGAATAACCTTAGATGTGGAGATGACACCATCCTTATGGCAGAAAGAGAAGAGGAACTAAAGAACCTTGTTCTGAAGGTGAAAAGGAGAGTGAAAAACCCTGGCTTAAAGCTGAACATTCAGAAAAGGAAGATCATGGCATCCAGTCCTTTGACTTCATGGCAAATAGATGGGGAAACGATGGAAACAATGACAGACTTTATTTTCTTAGGCTCCAAAATCACCACAGATGCTGACTACAGTCATGAAATTAAAGATGCTTTCTCCTTGGAAGAAAAGTTGTGACCAACGTAGGCAGCATAGTAAGAAGAAGAGACATTACTTTCCTGACAAAGATCTGTATAGTCAAAGCTATGGTTTTTCCAGTAGTTATGTGTGGATATGAGAGTTGGACCATAAAGAAGGCTGAGCACTGAAGAATTGATGCTTTTGAACTGTGGTGTCAGAGAAAACTCTTGAGAGTCCCATGGACTGCAAGGAAATCGAACCAATCATTCACAAAGGAAATCAATTCTGGATATTCACTGGAAGGACTGGTGCGGAACCTGAAGCTCCAATATTTTGGACACCTCATGCGAAGAGCTCACTCATTAGAAAAGACCCTGGGAAAGATTGAAGGCAGGAGGAGAAGGGGATGATAGAGGATGCGACGGTTTGATGACATCACTGACTCAATGCACATGAGAACTAGCTCCAGGAGATTGTGAAGGACAGGGAAGTCTGGCATCCTAGCAGTCCATGGTGTCGGACATGACTGAGCAATTAAACAACACCAACTTTGAGGTAATAGAAAATACCCACACCTCAGTGACTTAAAATAGGTCAGAAACTTTTTTTTTTTTTTTTTTTTGGAAAGGACCAGATAGTAAGTACTTTAGTCATAGTGGGTTGTAGTAGCTGCCATGTCAAAACCACTCAACTCAGGCATTTTACAATGAAGCTACCATAGACAGTGTGCAGTCTAATGGGTGTGACTTGATGAAAACACCTGATGAGCTGAACTGGATCCATGGGCTGTAGTTGCTTATGGTCACAGTTATTAACTCTCATGGTTCATCATGGAGACCTTGCTTTGCATTATCCTCTTTCAGATTCAGACTGAAATCTCTTCTTCTTTATTCAGCCTAAGCAAACGCTGAACTCTCTTTGACCAAACAGAACACCAGAAAGGAAAGGATGAGCAGCCTGTTCATACGGGGAGAATGAGTGGAAAGCAAAAATGTTAGTGAAGGACACCAATAACATCACAATCACTATTTTTCTAAAATTGTGTTTCACATAATAGATTATCACTAGATACTTGTAGAAAGAGTGAGAATCCTTTCTTTCTGAAAATGTCACATAGGAACAGGGAAACAAGAATAAGGATGACAGTAGATTTCTCTTTAAAACAGTGAAAAAATATTTAAAGTACTGAAGGAGAAAAGTCCACTCAGAATTCTTTACCCAGCAAGTCTGTCTTTCAAAAACAAAGAAAATGTAATTAATTTTAGACATATAAATGCTGAAAAAATGTATTATCATCTGACCTGAATAAGTGAAATATTAAAGAAAGTTCTTCAGAGAGAGGAAAATGATTCCAGATGGAAATATGTATGTACACATAAAAGACAATTAGGAGCACTGGAAACTGTAACTTGATTTAAAAAAAGAAAGAAAAAAATCCTCTCTTCCTAAGTGATTAATGCAAGTTCCATGATGTTATGAGTAATATTTTGTTTATTGTTATAACCCACACATCTTGGAAAGTGTGTTGCACATAGTAGATCCTCAGTAAATATTTGCTAACTGATTAAATAAATGAATACTGAAGTTCATAAAATATTATGCCATTGAAAACCCACTGCANATTGAAAACCCACTGCATTTAACTCATTGCAGAAAATGTTAGCTGGGGGATCAGCTTCGAATGTAGAGGAATTGGCTTTAATTATTCACTAAGGAAGATTCTAAATATTTTGACAGAGGAATTTTTTGTTTCCTATTTTTAACTTTGTAGATTTTTTTTATCTTAGATATATTTTAGTTTTTTTCTACCATATGTTTCCAAAACGATGTAATTTTCAATAGCTCTTAATTACTACTCTAAACAGAAGACGCTTGCCTGGAAAATCCCATGGACGGAGGAGCCTGGTGGGCTGCAGCCCATGGGGTCGCTAAGAGTCGGACACGACTGAGCGACTTCATTTTCACTCTTCACTTTCATGCATTGGAGATGGAAATGGCGACCCACTCCAGTGTTCTTGCCTTGAGAATCCCAAGGACGGGGGAGCCTGGTGGGCTGCCGTCTATGGGGTCGCACAGAGTTGGACACGACTGAAGTGACTTAACAGCAGCAACAGCAAACAGAAGACAACTAGATATCTTAACACATCATATGCATTTAACTAGTAAAAGTATTAAAACATTCATTCCATATCTTTGATCAGGAAGCCTAATGATAACTCTTAGAGAACTGTTTTAAAAAATAGTCTAACATTCAACTTATTATATTCTTTTCTTCTCTTAATCACATTGTCTTTCACTAATTTTTAGTTATAGCATCTTATTTCAATCTCAATATAGCTTATTGACATTGATATATCTTGTTACTTATTCCTTAACATTCAAAAATTTCTCTCACATCAGTACCATTCCAGAACAGCAGAGTGAATTTATCCTATCTTGTCAGCCCTTCACCTGTTAACATTTGTTTTCTAATCAACAGAATGAAGGATTACGTTTCTCTTTCTAACTACTGCATTTAGGTTTTTCATCTCCAGCATCACTTAAATATTTCTGTGTCTATGGAAGGAACAGTGTGTGCAATGAGTGTGTGAGTAATTTTATGGCAATCCCTTACACTGGACAGGTCACCAGGACTGAATTTCCTGGTTCTGTTCTTAAGGAGGTGGTCCCTTCTTTATCCTCTAATGGATACTGCACTTGAAAACATTCTAATTATGCGGGTCATCTCTATGCTTTAATGTGAAAGAGTTTTCCCTGTATAACTTTATAGAGTAAACTCAAGTTCTTTATAAAGAGAAGTCTTTCTTTTCAAATACCCTGACTTGTTAGTAAAACTATAGGTCAAAATCAACTAATGAATACAATTCACCTTTGCAACTTACAAATATAATAAACATGACAAACTCAAAAATTTACTTCTTATTTAAACTGCAGTTTCAGTGACCTTGAAGAGAAAGATTATATTTTTAGAAATATGCATATAATATCACATATACTCAAGGTAAAACATCATTTTTAACATATTTGTTATCTAGTTTGAGTCTAGTCTTTCTGGAGCAAAACTTATGACTTCAATTTGATTAAATTGAACGCTATAGCATATCACTGCTGTTACACAGTCTTATAGTACTGTATTAAATACTATGAAATATGCAAGGCTGCATAAGGCTAGTTATGTTACCTTTGCCTTTGGAGTCCTCATCATTCTTGCCTTCAAGAATCTTCACTTTCTTCTAGCCTAAACATACAGTTACAATTAAAATTCAAGATTAACAATTATAGCAATAGATAAAGTTTGGATATTTTCCAAATGCCTGCTAACAATTTATTCCTGCCTTGATTGGACCATATACAACTCATCAATGTGGTGAGCCAAATTAAGAATCTGGCTTTCTCTAAATAAGAGATTGACAAACATTTCTTTAAATGGCCAAATAATGCATATTTTAAATTCTGCAGGTCCTATGGTCTCAGTCACAACTACTAAGCCTTGAAGTCGTGTTAAGGAGCACAGATCATATGTAAACATATGAGTGCACATGTAAATAAAGCAAAATAATATTTTATTTAGAAAAATAGGTGGTGGGTCAGATTTGGCCTATGGGTGACAATTTGCTGACTCCTTGCTGTGGACCTGTACTGTTCAGTGAATTAGTCTTTAGACTCAGCTATTTATATTCAGATGAAATATAATTAAATAATGCTAAGCATTCAGTTCCTCAGTCATACCACATTTCAACTGCTTAATAGTCATATATGGTTAATGAGTCTCATATTGGATAGTGAATTAGAGCATTTCCATCAACACAGGACTTTCTGTTGGACAGCTCTGTGGTCTAGACCAGCTTAGCTGAGATCACCAGGAAGGCTGTATGCTACGCACTCAGTTCCTAAGCTAATCCTGACCTCAGCAGAAAATTTTAACCACAGTCTTGGTTGCCCATTGTGTGAAGTCTTGGATTAAAGTTGCTGACAGTAACTCTGTATTTAGGGAATTAATTCTAAATAAATCTATAGCCTTAGAACAATAGTTTTTTTTAACACCTCTAGCTATGTGCCTGGGTGTTTTCTTTAGTTTTTAAGCCACTATGCTGTTCTTAATGGCAGTTGACTCTCCCCAGAGTTCTTGGTCAGACACTATTTTTAGTTCTTCTAAGTCTTCTTATTTCAGAAGCTAGACAATATCATACTTCCTGAGTACTATTAAGATTCTGATTCACAATGGTATTTGCTTGAATTTGAATGTTATTGTATCTCTCCCTATGACTCCCATGACTCATCATCTGAATTGAACTCCTTTTGTCATGATTTTGGAACCAGTCTATTGTTCCGTGTCCAGCTATAACTGTTGCTTCTTGACTTGCATACATATTTCTCAGGAGGCAGGTTAAGATTGTCTGGTATTCCCATTTCTATAAGAATTTTCCAGGTGGCTGTGATCTACACAGTCAAAGGCTTTGGCATTATCAATAAAGCAGAAGTAGATATTTCTCTGGAATTCTCTTGCTTTTTCTATGATCCAGCAGATGTTGGCAATTTGATCTATATTTCCTCTGCCTTTTCTAAATCCAGCTTGAACATCTGCAAGTTCATGGTTCACGTACGGTTGAAGACTCGCTTGGGGAATTTTGAGCATTACTTTGCTAGCGTGTGAGATGAGTGCAATTTGTGTGGTGGTTTGAACATTCTTTGGCATTGCCCTTCTTTAGGACTGGAATGAAAACTGACCTATTTCACTTCTGTGACCACTGCTGAGTTTTCCAAATTTGCTGGCATACTGAGTGCAGCACTTTCACAGCATCATCTTTCAGGATTTGAAATAGCGCAACTGGAATTTCATCACCTCCACCAACTTTGTTCATAGTGATGTTTCCTAAGGCCCGTTTGACTTCACATTCCAAGATGTCTGGCTCTAGGTGAATGATCACACCATCATGGATATCTGGGTCATGATGACCTTTTTTTGTATACTTCTGCATGTTTTTCCACCTCTTCTTAATATCTTCTGCTTCTGTTAGGTCCACACCATTTCTGTCCTTTATTGTGCCCATCTTTGCATGAAATGTTCCCTTGGTGCCTCTAATTTTCTGGAAAAATCTCTAGTCTTTCCCATTCTATTGTTTCCCTCTATTTCTTTGCATTGATCACCAATGAAGGCTTTCTCTCTTCTTGATTATTTGGAACTCTGCATTCAAATGGGAGTATATCTTTCCTTTTCTCCTTTGCCTTTTGCATCTCTTCTTTTCTCAGCTATTTGTAAGCTCTCCTCAGGCAACCATTTTGCCTTTATTCATTTCTTTTTCTTGGGGATGGTCTTGATCACTGCCTCCTATACAATGTTATGAACATTTGTCCATAGTTCTTCAGGCACTTTGTCTATCAGATCTAATCCCTTGAATCTATTTGTCACTTCGACTGTATAATCTTAAGGGATTTGATTTAGGTCATATGTGAATTGTCTAGTGGTTTTCCCTACTTTTTTAGCTAAAGTCTGAATTTGACAACAAGGAGTTCATGATCAGAGCCACAGACTGGTTCCAAATTGGGAAAAGAGTACAGCAAGGCTGTATATGGTCACCCTGCTTATTTAAATTATACACAGAGTACATCATGCTAAATGCCATGCTGGATGAAGCACAAGCTGGGATAAAGCTTGCCTGGAGAAATATCAATAACCTCAGAAACACAGATGACACCACCCTTATGGCAGAAAGTGATGAGGAGCTAAACAGCCTCTTAATAAATGTTAAAGAGGAGTGTGAAAAAGTTGGGTTAAAACTCAACATTCAAAAAACTAAGATCATGGCATCCAGTCCTATCACTTCATGGAAAATAGATGGTGAAACAGTGGAAATGGTGACAGACTTAATTTTCTTGGGCTTCAAAATCACTGCAGATGGGGACTATAGTCGTGAAATTAAAAGACGCTTGCTTCTTGAAAGAAAAGCTATGACCAACCTAGATAGCATATTAAAAAATAGAGACATTACTTTGCTGAAAAAGGCTCATCTAGTCAAAGCTATGTTTTTTTCAGTAGTCATGTATGGATGTGAGAGTTGAACAATGAAGAAGGCTGAGGGCTGGCAAGCTGATGCTTTTGAATTGTGGTGTTGGAGAAAACTCTTGAGAATCCCTTGGACTGCCAGGAGATCCACCCAGTCAATCCTAACAGATTTCAGTCCTGAATATTCATTGGCAGGACTGATGCTGAAGCTGAAACTCCAATACTTTGTCCACCTGATGGAAAGAACTGACTCATTGGAAAAGACCCTGATTCTGGGAAAGATTGAAGGCNATCCCCCCCAGCATCAGAGTCTTTTTCAATGAGTCAACTCTTCGCATGAGGTGGCCAAATAACTGGAGTTTCATCTTCAGCATCAGTCCTTCCAATGAACACCCAGGACTGATCTCCATCAGAATGGACTGGTTGGATCTCCTTGCAGTCCAAGGGACTTAAGAGTCTTCTCCAACACCACAGTTCAAAAGCATCAATTCTTTGGCGCTCAGCCTTCTTCACAGTCCAACTCTCACATTCATATATGACCACTGGAAAAACCACAGCCTTGACTAGACGGACCTTTGTTGGTAAGGTGATATCTCTGCTTTTCAATATGCTATCTAGGTTGGTCATAACTTTCTTTCCAAGGAGTAAGCATCTTTTAATTTCATGGCTGCAATCACTATCTGCAGTGATTTTGGAGCCCCCAAAAGTAAAGTCTAACACGTATTTCCACTGTTTCTCCATCTATTTCCAGTGAAGTGATGGGGTCAGATGCCATGATCTTTGTTTTCTGAATGTTGAGCTTTAAGCCAACCTTTTCACTGTCCTCTTTCACTTTCATCAAGAGGCTTTTTAGTTCCTCTTCACTTTCTGTCATAACCGTGGTGTCATCTGCATATCTGAGGTTATTGATATATCTTCCAGCAATCTTGGTTCCAGCTTGTGCTTCTTCCAGCCCAGCATTTCTCATGATGTTCTCTGCATATAAGTTAAATATACAGCCTTGAAGTACTCCTTTTCCTATTTGGAGCCAGTCTGTTGTTCCATGTCCAGTTCTAACTGTTGCTTCCTGACCTGCATACAGGTTTCTCAAGAGGCAGGTCAGGTGGTCTGGTATTCATATCTCTTTCAGAATTTTCCACAGTTTATTGTGATCCACACAGTCAAAGGCTTTGGCATAGTCAATAAAGCAGAAATAAATGTTTTTCTGGAACTCTCTTGCTTTTTCCATGATCCAGCGGATGTTGGCAATTTGATCTCCAGTTCCTCTGCCTTTTCTAAAACCAGCTTGAACATCTGGAAGTTCGTGGTTCACATATTGCTGAAGCCTGGCTTGGAGAATTTTGAGCATTACTTTACTAGCGTGTGAGATGAGTGCAATTGTGCGGTGGTTTGAGCATTCTTTGGCATTGCCTTTCTTTGGGATTGGAATGAAAACTGACCTTTTCCAGTCCTGTGGCCACTGAGGAGTTTTCCAAATTTGCTGGCATATTGAGTCTAGCACTTTCACAGCATCATCTTTCAGTATTTGAAATAGCTCAGCTCGAATTCCATCACCTCCACTAACGTTGTTCATAGTGATGCTTTCTAAGGCCCACTTGACTTCACATTCCAGGATGTCTGGGTCTAGGTGAGTGATCATACCATCGTGATTATTTGGGTTGTGAAAATCTTTTTTGTACAGTTCTTCTGTGTATTCTCGCCACCTCTTCTTAATATCTTCTGCTTCTGTTAGGTCCATAAGATTTCTGTTCTTTATTGAGCCCACCTTTGCATGAAATGTTCTCTTGGTATCTCTTATTTTCTTGAAAAAATCTCTAGTCTTTCCCATCCGTTTTCCTCTGTTTCTTTGCATTGATTGCTGAGGAAGGCTTTCTTATCTCTTCTTGCTATTCTTTGGAACTCTGCATTCAGATGCTTATATCTATCATTTTCTCCTTGGCTTTTCACTTTTCTTCTTTTCACAGCTATTAAGGCCTCCCCAGACAGCCATTTTGCTTTTTAAATTTCTTTCCCAATGTCCTAATATACCCATATTTCATATGTTTCCATTTTATTTTGACTATATAAATATGCTTATATTATTCTTCAGAAAAGAAGACATCTGCAGCATAAATGGTTTTTAAAGGTCTAATATTTCTGAATATCTTTCCATATTTAAAAGAAAAAGGCAGACATTAGAATGAAAAAATGGCAAAGGGTCTGAAATAAGCATGTCAGAAAGAGTAACTTTTCAAATGATTAATGTGGACATAAAATACAGAAGCTTAAACTGCTGTCTTGAAGGAGGCAAGGATGACAACGTAAGATCAGCATTTTTGTTTCTCAGATGTTTGATAACTTTCAGTTCTGGCATATGTGTGGTGAAATCAGCTGTTTTTGTGTGTTCTCAGTTGCTTAGTAGCTGGCCAGACTTCCGGGAAAGAATACTGTGTTGCCACTTCCTTTTCCAGGGGATCTTCTTGACTCAGGGATGAAAACTGCATCTCTTGCATCAACTGCATTGGCAGGTGGATTCTTTATACTGCACCACTGGGGAAGCCTGAGTACTTGGTCACAGTTGCTGTTCAACAAACTTGCACTTGTTTCAAACTGGGGAAGAGATATGCCAATAGTCATCTTTATCTTTAAAATTCACTTTCTGCCCTTTTGTCCTTCCATGCATCCAGTCTGGTAATAGCAGCTATGTGAGTGATAAAGGGACCCCAATCAACTTACATGACACTTTCCAGGAAACTCACTGTTTGTCTGTTGGAGTTTACTCAAGTCCCATTTATTTTATTACTTAAGTTCCTATGATTTTAGCTCTTCTATTTGCATTTGCAGAATCTCAGATCTCTAGGCAATCCCTTCAACTTTCAAAAGAAATAATTGGGTAATATTTAAATTTAAAAATGCATCTGCTTGGACTCACCTAAATATTAAGTAACTAGAAGTGGGAACAATGGGATTATTTTATCTTTTTCCATATACTTTGTTACTTAAATTACTACAATGTTCATGAGTAAGTTATTAAAGCTAAATAAGTAATGAATCATAAAAAATGATTAATTTAAATTATATTGACTATAATTTAAATGAGGCCCTTTTCTCAATCAAGATGGGCCTTGACACAGGCTAGGTAATGCTTCAGTCTCTGTTATTGTCACAACTACATAAAGGCAAATCTGAGCATGTGTAATTTTGCTTTAAATTGTGTGGTCAGTATAGGATGATGTTAATATATAACAACCATTAAATAATGGGATTTTTACTGCCAGGATGTGTGATTAGTAGAAAAAATGCCACATTTTACTTAACTTTTTCATTTCCTCACCCCCAGAAAATAAGTTTTAGGCATTAAAAAACAACCAATTAGTAGGGCTTTGGTTCTTGATATAGTGTTTCAGATAATTGCCCACTCACTTCCCCTTTCAATTCTCTTTCAATTCTTTTGATTAAACTGAGAAGAAAACCTCACTGGGTGTAATCACGGCTCATAGGCTTGATTGGTAATAGCAGCTTGTTAAAATCGGCTTAGTACTGGTTGCAACTAAAATCCCAAACTCATGAATCCAGATTCCTGAATCAGAATTTCTATAAAGTCATATAAATTCAAGTCAAACATTAAAGGTGTGCAAACATAGTAATATCTTTTTCTATTATGCTATTGAAGTAGTTAACGTTAAGAGGTATACAAGGAAAAGAGCAAACTCAAACACANACAACACGTACTTAAATGTTTGTTGATTTGAAATGCGAGTTGACTTCTACTTAATTTTGCTTAGAAATACTGTCAAATTTAAGAAAAAAAGGAGATTTTTAAAGGAGTTTTTTCAAACAATATACCATTAACTGCCTACACCTTATTGAGTAGATTTAGCTTTGAGCCATCTGTTTGGCATTTAGTTAAAACATGTGCATAAATTCTCACAATATCGAGCTTCATCTTTGTTAAACAAAAAAGGCAGAAGACAATTCAGGACAAACACCAAGCATGGAACAGTGTTGATAGTTTCCTGGGGAAACACAGAGAAAGAAGTGGTGGCTGATGTGTGGTTACCTCATTATCCATGGAGATCGGAAGGATCCATACATTAAGACTTCAGGAAACTGATTCAAATGTATTCTTTTTAATGGCTGAGTAATACTTCATTGTGTATATTGTACCACAGCTTTCTTATCCATTCATCTGCTGATGGACATTTAGTTTGCTTCCATGTCCTGGCTATTATAAACAGTGCTGTGATGAACATTGGGGTACACGTGTCTCTTTCAATTCTGGTTTCCTCAGGGTGTATGCCCAGCAGAGGGATTGCTGGGTCATAAGGCAGTTCTATTTCCAGTTTTTTAACTGGAGCCTATTATACAGAGTGAAGTAAGCCAGAAAGAAAAACACCAATACAGTATACTAACATGTCTATATGGAATTTGGAAAGATGGTAATGATAACCCTGTATGTGAGACAGCAAAAGAGACACAGATGTAAACAGCGTTTTGGACTCTATGGGAGAGGGAGAGGGTGGGATGATTTGGGAGAATGGCACCGAAACATGTATAATATCATATAAGAAATGAATCACCAGTCCAGGTTCGATGCAGGATACAGGATGCTTGGGGCTGGTGCACTGGGATGATCCAGAGGCATCGTATGGGGAGGGAGGTGGGAGGCGGGTTGGGGATGGGGAACACATGTACACCCGTGGCAGATTCATGTTGATGTATGGCAAAACCAATACAATATTGTAATTAGCCTCCAATTAAAATAAATAAATTTAAATTAAAAAAAAAAGACTTCAGGAAAGAAACTTAAGTCTTTGTGCAAAGGGTCTATACACTGCATGACTGGGGGAGCCCCAGTCCTTACCCTGATGTGGTCAGGAACTGAAGTTCTAGCTTTGTGATTGTAGGAGAGACTGGAGGTTTCCAGGGCTGATTCCCCACATTAGCATCCTTGCCAATATTGATTGTTGCAACATTTAACTCTAGCTGGTCTCTGTGAGTTTTACCAGAGGAAAGACTTCTCTCTAGAAGACCTCCTTGCTGAGATCATCCTTGGAAAAGTGAATGCTTCTGCCATAATAGCTTATTGTTGTTCAGTTGCTGAGTTGTATCTGACTCTTTTTGATCTCACAGACTGTAGCACATCAGGCTCCTCTGTCCTCCACTGTCTCCTGCAGTTTGCTCAGATTCATGTCCATTCAGTCAGTGATGCTATTAGGTATCAGCAATTGTTTAAAATAGTAAGAAACTAATTTTAACAGTATGGAGGGTATGCCACTTTCAGAGCTCTCAGAAAAATTGCAAAGGGTTAAATTATATGCTTTATTCCTTGCTGTCTCCCTCACCACATCCCATCCTCAACCTTGATAGGCATCCAATATTTACATAGATATCCCTGTCCTTAATTTGTCCCACAGTGCAGATGACCTCCACTCAAAATCCATTTCTCTTTCTAAATAACTGTCCGATTCTTTCAATAAAATTCAAAAATAGGTAGGAACTCTACCAGACACCAGGGAGACAAAGGTAAATAAGATACAGACTCTTCCTCAAATAACTTCGGTTTTGTGGGAAGAAACATACATAGTTATAGAACACCAGTGTTAGGCAATCTGAAAAGGAGATTAGAATAATTCATATTAAAGTATAAATCAGTCTAGTACACCAGACTTAAGTTATGTAGGATATTTATAGGCTCAAAAATTCTAGTAATTCAAATTAATTTTTGTTGAATAAAAAATAGATGTTAAAATTTTAGATTGGATTTAAATAGTGCAATGTAATTCAGTCATTTTTTCAAAAAGTAATTTCCTAATTATGCTAATTGTAAGATTTGAAGGCCAGTTTATCACTTACCAAAAACCAAATAGATGAGAAACAAAGTGTCTTGATTTAAAGACCAGGAATTCAAACACGGTAAAATATCTAGGCCATGGGTAGCCTTATTGCACTGATTATTGATGCTATAATTCTCTCTGAAACGTCTTCTTCAGTAGAGATTTTTAGGTAAATTCTCCACAAACATTGCCTGAAGTATCCAACCTAGTAACATGAGCTACATGAGTAGAAAGAGATCTCCATTCACTTTTCTAGCTACATGGAACCCTTAGGGAAACTTAAGGCTTATTTTAGGGGAATTCTGAAATAAACCCATTTAAATTCCAATGACTATCAGGTTAGGAAGTTTAGACAGGATTAGAACCCCAGTAACTATCAATATTGGGAAGGAAGTCTTTCCCAGTATTTCTGAAAGTCTGAGGTCTCACAAAGGAGTCAGCCAGATTCCTGCAGAATATTGTCTTGTCTGCTGGATTTCCATTCTTTCCACAAAGCCACTTAGGTTACATTGGGGTCTTTCAGGTGTACCCTTGGGGAAAAGCCAATGGCACACTAGAGTATTGACACAATGTCATCATGCTGCTATTTTCTAAGTTAAAATAGCTAAAATATTTGGTAACCACCAGCCTGGACACAGCTTATCATATAGAGACCAAAGATGAACTTTTTTTTTAAGGGAAAGGTGCTATTTGTTACAATTACCAATAAAGCAGGGCCATGGTTACAAAAGTAATTTAAAATAGAAATTATAATTCTGCTAGAATTGTGGCCTCTCTGCTGACCTTGAGTGTTTTGAACAGAATAGTATGATAAACAGAATGCCTTACCCATCAAAACAAGTGTTAGCCTTTCCAGTTTCAGAAGGTTCCTTTGACTCTCATGTTGCATTTTCAAGGTACACATTTTTTTTAAAGGAATAATGAAAAGCTTACTAAATTTCACAAGGGTAAATGATTTGTACAAATATAGTTAGCCAGTGTGTGCAAAAACTGACTTAATCCAAGCCCTTCCTTTGGAGCTTTATGCTCATTCCACACAGCATATTTGAACCATTTATTAGCTCTTGTGAACTGAGGTTCATTATGGTAATAACGGTTATTATTAAATTCCAAGAGGTGCAATTTGTCTCTGGTTCAAACATTTATGATTTAAGAATCATTATTCTTAGGTCGTACTTTATTTTTATCTAAAATCATTAGGAGAAGATACTTAGTTTTTAATGGTTTTGACATAAAAGCATGTTTTACAGCTATATGTTTCCCTTTTTAAGGTTTATTTTAGAAACCAAGCACAATGATACATATGTCAATGTATAAATCATTTGATAAATGATTAGTTAATATGTTTTATGATGATTTGCAAGGTTTCTTTTTGTTACAACAGAAGTGGTGACTAATTTTGTTTGTTACTATAGATTAGCCCCTTGATTTATTCTGTTGCTAAAATTCACTTTTAACAGTTTTTATTTCCTTAAAAAAGCCCAACATGGTCTTACAAAGTTTATAATGGACTCTCTAATGAGACATTGATTACTATTTCCTGAATCCATCTTCTGATGCCAAGGTGTTGATTACTGTTCATTGAATAATTTGCAGATTGCCTCACATGTACCTAAAATTACTTCAATGGTGATCTCATAAAACTCTCATTTTTAATTATTTATAATAATATTCAAGAGAAAGTAAAGTATGGTTCTGTTTTTAAAAACACAGAAAATAGCAACATGCAAAGACATATGTGACATCAGTGTTCAATCATTTCTATCATTAGAATATGCTCCTTGGGGAATCACAGAATGAAGATTATGTGGGTAGGGAATGTTAATAAGACCAAATGGGATAACGTGTTTCCTGACTTCCAATGATCTGATCTAAGTAATGACCTAACAAAAATTTCTTCTAAACTTGGTGCCGTTTGGCTTTGTTAGGCTACACTCTCCCTCCATATTTAGGGATATATTGATTCTCATTGCCATGGTACCTCTAAATACATGTTTATATGTCCAAATGCTCTTCCTCAAATCCAACCATTCTTCTGCCCACCCAGGGTGGTGGGGGAGCTGCTGAACAGCCTGCAGTTTTCATTTTTATTTAATTATGTTGTCAGGCATTCTCAGAAAAGAAACAAAGCTTATTCCTATTGATAAAAATTTCCCTCTTATTTCTGGTACAGAATTTTGGTCTTTAATTCAAGTCTAAGCATACCAGGTAATAACCACAAAGTCATATAATTATAAAATCCTTTTATGTTATAAGTTAGTAAGTTTAAGCAAAGACATTACTTTGTCAACAAAGGTCCATCTAGTCAAGGCTATGGTTTTCCAGTGGTCATATATGGATGTGAGAGTTGAACGATAATGAAAGCTGAGCACCAAAGAATTGATGATTTTGAACTGTGGTATTGGAGAAGACTCTCGAGAGTCCCTTGGACTGCAAGGAGATCCAACCAGTCCATTCTAAAGGAGATCAGTCCTGGGTGTTCATTGGGAGGATTGATGTTGAAGCTGAAACTGCAATATTTTGGCCACCTGATGTGAAGAGCTGACTCATTGTAAAAGACGCTGATGTTGGAAAAGATTGAAGGCAGGAGGAGAGGGGAAATACAGAGGATGAGATGGCAGATGGCATCACCGACTCAATGGACATGGGTTGGGTGAACTCCGGGTATTGGTGATGGACAGGGAGGCCCAGTGTGCTGCAGTCCATGGGGTTGCAAAGAGTTGGACATGACTGAGTGACTGAACTGAACTGAGTTTTAAATATCACATTTGAAATTGAGAAGGAGGTGTCTGTAGTTTAAATAAAATCTAGTGAAATAAAATATATTATTTTTCATTCATGTTTTTATTACTATATAGATTATTTTATAAACAATTTTTTCTATTNATAAACAATTCTTTCTATTTTATATTGTGTTACATTTTATATCCATACTGATTGCCAAAACTATCGTGTAAAATTTTTCTTTTATTTAACTTTGGTGGAAGGTGTTAAAAAAGCATTTTATCATAACATCTTTTATCCCCAGTGAAACTTCTTAATTTTAAACAATTTGAGATTTAGTCTAGAAAGAAAATTCTTCCTAAATTCCACTAATCACTGAAGGAGATTTTTATGATTGTCCATGGGAGGAATTACCTCCTCCAAAATTACTCTTAGCATGTGAAATGAAAATAAGGGACTCTACTAATGATGGTATCAATATTCAAAATAGTAGAGCATGTCTTTGCTCTTAACATTTAATAGATTTCAATTACTTTCTTGGTTTGCAAAAATGTGTCTAATTTGAAGCAAAGGTACTTCAGGGATTTCACTATAGTAGACAGTTTCTATGGAGAGACATTCACAAATAATATAATGTAGCATTTTAATCTTTAATCCCAAGAAACATACTCTGCAAAATAATTTCTAATACTTCTCTTGATGGAGATTAT
>SJYQ01001837.1:142429-168852 GCA_006410935.1 Redunca redunca | reverse complement strand
AGTGTTGGTATCATTACCTTTATTTTCTTCTTTTATTATAATTAATTTTAAAAGAGTGATTTTTAGATCAAGTAAGAATAAAAATTAAATAGATGATATAGTCTTTATTTATTCTCTAATGCTCCTTTTTTCCCCTTTATATAAATCTAAGTTTCTGACAAATGTTATTTTTCTTTTGCCTGAACTAAATGTTTTTATCATTTTTCTTAAGTTCCTGGTGATGAATTTCCTTTGTTTTGGTTTGTCTGAGAAAGTGTTTATCCTTCTTCACTTTTGAAGAATGATTTCACTCAAGCTTAGTGATTATTTTTCTTTATTTCAATTTTTAAATAATACTTTACCATCTTCTTACTTGAATGCCTTCTAGTGAGAAGCCTCCTGTAATTGTCATTCACGTTGCCCTGTAGACATGGAGCTTTTTCTCTGATTTCTTTAAAGGTTTTCTTTTTTTCTTAGATTTTCTTAAGTTCAAGTATGACATGCTAACATGCCTAGTGTTTTCTTTTTCTTATAGCTATCCTGTTCAGTGTTCTCTGAGATTCCTGTGCCTTTGATTTGGCATCTGTCTTTTATTTTGAAAATCTCTCAATAACTATTGCTTCAAATATTACCTCTATTTTATTCTCTGGTATTCCAATTAAGTGTATATTATACCATTTGAAATTCTCCACACATCTTAGGCATTCTGTCGTTTCCTTTTTTTTTTCCTTTGCACTTTATTTTGAAAGATTCTATTGATCTATCTTCAATCTCATTGACTCTCCTCTCAGCTACATGTAATCTACCTACTGATGAGCCCCTAAAGCATTCATCACTTCAGTTACAGTGTTTTTGATTTCTAGCATTTTCTCTAGGTTCTTTCCTAGAATTTATCTTCTTATTTACCGATCTGTACTTGCATATTGCCTATGTTAATCACAGTTAATCTAAATTCAGTTCTCTGGTAATTGTAACCTTTGTGTTATATGAGCCAAATTCTGGCACTTGCTTTTCTCTTCAGACTGTGTTTTTTCTTGTATTTTGGCACACTTTGTAATATTTTCTTGAAATCTAGACAGATAGTAGGAACTACAGTAGATAGGTTCTTACGTAAAGATTTAGGTCATTCTATCTGGGCACTGAGATCCATTTAATGTTTGCTGTAGACCCAACTGAGCTACCGAACTGAACTGCACTGATAGATATGTTTACATCCTGCTAGAATCAGTTTACGTATTCCCTCTTGATTTTGTGTTTTCTTACATACTTCCCTTCAGAGATGCTCTCTTTCCTACAATTCTTTCAGCTTTAACCCACTTATTATACTGGAGCCCTGCTGATGTGATCATAGACTATAGATAGAGGATTTTCTATATTTTTTCCAATTAAATCTCAGTGCTGTAGTGCACCTGTGTCTTGGAGTAAATTGTGACTTTTATAAGTGCTTTTCCAGAAGCACAGATTTTTCCAAATGTCTCCTACTCTCTTCCCTGCCTACAGTGTTCCCAGTGTATTTTCCTGAAGTCCTAATCATTTTGAACCAAGTGTCCCCACCTCTCATCTGACACAGAAGATTAGAGGAGACCTGGAGGTAGGAGAAAGCCCTTCCCTCCACTGGGATAAATCTCTGGCAGAGACTTTCCCTTGGGATGTAAGTGTTTGTTATGAAAAAGCTTTTTATCTTTTTTTTTTTTTAAACTTTCATATTGATTGCTCTTTCCTTCCCTTCACCAGAGCCATTACGAGATTTTTCTCAGGTCTTCATTGTGAGGACCTGGTGGAAATCCTGGGTTAAAAGCCCACAAAATCTGTTTGTTTAATTATTTAGCTGCTAAGTCATCTCTAACTCTTTTGTGATCTTGTGAACTGTAGCCCACAGATCTCTGTGAAATTCATGGGATTTCCCAGGCAAGAATATTGGAATGGGTTGCCCATTCCAGGGGATATTCCCAGGGGATCTTCCCGACCCAAGACTTGAATCCTTGTCTCCTGCTTGGCAGATAGGTTCTTTACCACTGAGCCACTAGGGAAGCCCACAAAGGCTGTAGTTCCCAGGAATTTCTCATTCTCATGGTTTCAGCAATACTTCAGAATTATTATTTAAGTGTTCTTACCAGTTTACCACTCCAGTGCTTTCTTCAGTTAAGCTTATCTAGTCTGTGTCTAGATAAGCCTGTCTTTCCGGAGTTTGGGGTGGTTTTCCTTGTGACCTCAGTTCTCTAATGGATAAAATAAAAAAGATTGATTTCCAGCTTGTTCAGCCTTTTCTTATAAAACTGTGCATGAAGACATCTAAACTCCTTGCTTGTCAGCTGAAATAGGAAGTCTCTTTAAATAGGGTGTTTTAAATTCTCATTTTCCTTAGTTTGAATTAAGTTGAGCAACTTTTCTCATGTTTAGAAGCATGGGAGAAGTTTTGTGTTTCTTTTTCCCACAATTCTAATCATAACTTATTTCTTTTCTAGTTCTCTACTGATCTATAAAAAGAACTCCTTAGATTAGTGGCTTAATACAAGAATGAGTTGTCTGCCTCATGTTTCTGTTGTTGATGGAACTCACTTCAGTGGCTCTTGCTAGATATTTTACGCAGTTGCAGACACATGGCAGCTATTGAGCTAGATATGAGTTGTCTGGAGATTCAACTGGGCTGGATATCCAAGATGGTGCAATTACATGCCTGATATCTTAGTACTTAACATTAGTTTTCTATTGCTTTATTAGCAGATTATCACAAACTCAGTGGCTTAAACAGTGAAGTTTTGTTAATTTACAGTTCTGCAAACCTGAAGTTGACTTGGATCTCACCAGGCTAAAACTGAGTTGTTGGGAGAACACAGCCTCAGTAGATTTGGAATTTTATTTCAGCTGCAGGACTGCAGTTCTATTTCCTTGTTCACTGTCAGTGAGGACCATTCCCACCATTAGAGGCTATGTGCATTCCTTGGTTTAAGGTGACTTTCTTCCATCTTTAAAGCTAGCCACAGTAGATTGCATCTGCCTGTGGCTTTAAATATCTTTAAAAAAATATTGTTTTATTTATTTATATTTTTGATTATATTGGGTCTTTCTTTTATGCATGGACTTTCTGTAGCTGCAGTGAGGAGGGGCTACTCTTTGTTGTGGTGAGCAGGCCTCCCGAGAGGGTCAGGAAGTTCCCCTGGGAAAATTCCTGGAATGGACAACCCATTCCAGTATTCTTACCTGGGAAATCCCATGAATCTCCCAGAGCCTGGTGGGCTATAGTCCGTGGGATCACAAAAAGAGTCAGACATGACTTCGTGGCTAAATAACAAAAGAGAAAAGTGGTTTCTCTTTTGCAGAGCATAGGCTCTAGGAACACAGGCTTCAACACTTGGGGCACTTGGGCTCAGCAGTTGCAGCTCCCAGGCCCTAGAGTGCAGGATCAATAGTTGTGGCGCATGGACTTAGTTGCTCCGGGGCATGTGGAATCATCCTGGAGCAAGGATGGAACCAGTGGCCCCTGTATTGCAAGGCAGATTCTTAAACACTGGACTACCAGGTAAGCACTAAATATATCTTTCTTTTTATTCCATTGGGTTAATCTGATTCACATTTTTGCATTCCTTTCCCACTTTAAGGGTCTATTGAATACATGGAGACTGCCTGGGTAACCCAGCATAATCTCTCAATTTAAGATTTGTAACCTGAGACACACTTGTGAAATTTTTTCCTCTTGTAAAGTAACATTTTCACAGGTTTTAGGGATTAGAAAATGGGCTTTTTGTGGGGCCATTATTCTGTCGACCATAGAATTCTTTGTTTTCTCTTTCTCTACATGGTATTGCATTTTCCAGGGCAAGGTTTGTTCTTCTCAGGGCATGGTTGTCACAGAGTAGCTTCCTTCCAAGAGAGACTTCCTGAACAACCAATGTTCTAGAGAAGTAGGAAGTATCAGCTGCCAGATCATTGAAGAACAATATCAGGAAAGTTTTCAGCATAACATACCTTATACTATATTGTTCAACATAGCCACAGGCTCCATCCAGATTTAATCATAGAAAGACAAAAAAATCAACAAGAACATTTTTTTTTCTGGGGGGCGAGGATGTCAAATTGCAGTATGTGGCATGAAACACATAATATGGCATGATTCTCATGTTCTCTTGCTGAATATAAATCAACTCCAAAATCATGTTCTCTTGCTGAATATAAATCAACTCCAAAACAATATTTCCAAAACCAGTCTCATAATTTTATGGGACAGGTTCTTTCTGGGAGTCTTTCAGGCAGTTGTGGTTAGTGGTATCTGGAACTTCAGTGCTCTGAATTCTCAACTAGTCTAGACATCCAAGGTCATAAACTCACATGACTGACAACTGGTGCTGGTGGCTTGCTGGGAACACAGCTTGGCCCACTCACTTGGACACCTACACTTGGCCACTCCATGTGGTTTGGATTCTCATGATGTGCCAGCTGGGTTCTGAGAGCATCCTGAGAGTGAGTGTTCCAAGAGACACAGCTGAAAACTGTAAGGCAATTTTTATGATGTTGCCTTAGATGTTCCAGAGCATCATTTCATTTGTAGTCTATCAGTTAAGCAAGTCAATTCAATCAGCTTAGATTCAAGAGGAAGAGAATTAGGCCTCTTGACAAAGATGTAGAAGTCAGGGTGGGATCAAAGTTCTTGTTGTGGCTATTTTGGAAAATATAATCTACCATATATATTTTCTCATTTTTCTGTTTCATTATTGGATTTTTCTATTTGCTTTGCAGGTCTTTTTGTAGTTTTCTTTTTGGATATTTCATAAACCATTATGGAAATTCAGTGATAAAACAATAATTTATTATTATCTTTTATGGTTCTCAGGCAATCAAACATTGGGCTCAGATGAGTGGTTTTTGTCTGGTGCCTCTCATATGCTGGCAGTCAGATAACAATGTTACGGGAGTCATATGAATGCTTCTTTATTGACGTAACAGCTGTGGACTGGTCTGGCATCTTTCTCCATTGTCTCTCATATGGCCATCTTGGGCTTCCTTATAACTTTCATAGCCTTAGGGCTTCAACTGAGCAAGGCAGAAACTGCAGATCATTTTAAAGGGAAGGCTTGTGACCGACATAGCCTCACTTTTGCTTAACTCTAGGGTCAAAGCAGTCACTGGTAAGTTCAGAGTCAAGGAGGGGAGGAATGGACTATGCCCTTGCAAGGAAGGAGTGTAACAAATTTACAGCCATCTTTAATCTCTGATGTACATAAAAGAAATAGTACTTTTCCTTTTATATGAACTGCAAATTGTTTTCCCAGCTTCTTTTTGTCATGATGCTTTTCTACACAATAAATTAGAAAACAACAACAACTTTGTTTTCAAGTCTAACATATCTTCATAGTTCTTTGTTTTGTATTTAGAAATGCCTTTCTCATTCAAAAATTAGTTTTTAAAATTCTCATGTTTTCTCTAGTACTGTTCATTTTGTGTGTGGGGGTTTAGATCTTTGATCTGTATATAATTATTTTTTAAAATTTAGTTTATGAATCCCATTTTAGGCTATTTTGTTTCAAATACCATTTATTGAATAATTTATCTTTACCACACATTTTTTTTTTAACATGAATTATGTATGGCAACCTACTCCAGTGTTCTTGCCTGGAGAATCCCAGGGATGGGGGAGCTTGGTGGGCTGCCATCTACAGGGTCGCACAGAGTCAGACACGACTGAAACGACTTAGCAGCAGTAGCAGTAGCAGCATGTATTCTATTATCTTACAACTATTATATTTAGGAAATTTTCATTTATGCTTTTCATCTGTTTATACTCAAGTAAAAATGGTTTTAATAACTGTGGTTTTATATCATCTTCAGTTCAGTTCAGTTCAGTCACTCAGTCATGTCCGACTCTTTGCAAACCCATGAATCGCAGCACGCCAGGCCTCCCTGTCCACCACCATCTCCCGAAGTTCATTCAGACTCATGTCCATTGAGTCTGTAATGCCATACAGCCATCTCATCCTCTGTTGTCCCCTTCTCCTCCTGCCCCAAAATCTCCCAGCATCAGAGTCTTTTCCAATGAGTCAACTCTTCACATGAGGTGGCCAAAGTACTGGAGCATCAGCTTTAGCATCATTCCTTCCAAAGAAATCCCAGGGTTGATCTCCTTCAGAATGGACTGGTTGGATCTCCTTGAAGTCCAAGGGACTCTCAAGAGTCCTCTCCAACATCACAGTTCAAAAGCATCAATTCTTCAGCGCTCAGCCTTCTTCACAGTCCAACTCTCACACCCATACATGACCACAGGAAAAACCATAGCCTTGACTCGGTGGACCTTAGTCGGCAAAGTAACGTCTCTGCTTTTGAATATATTATCTAGGTTGGTCATAACTTTTCTTCCAAGGAATAAGTGTCTTTTAATTTCATGGCTGCAATCACCATCTGCAGTGATTTTGGAGCCCAAATAAATAAAGTCTGACACTGTTTCCAATGTTTCCCATCTATTTCCATGGAGTGATGGGACCAGATGCCATGATATTCATTTTCTGAATGTTGAACTTTAAGCCAACTTTTTCGCTCTCCTCATCTACTTTCATCAAGAGGCTTTTTAGCTCCTCTTCACTTTCTACCATAAGGGTAGTGTCACCTGCATATCTGAGGTTATTAATATTGCTCCTGGAAATCTTGATTTCAGCTTCTGTTTCTTCCAGTCCAGTGTTTCTCATGATGTACTCTGCATAGAAGTTAAATAAGCCTTGACGTACTCCTTTTCCTATTTTGAACCAGTCTGTCCTTCCACATCCAGTTCTAACTGTTGCTTCCTGACCTGCATACAGGTTTCTCAAGAGGCAGGTTAGGTGGTCTGGTATTCCCATCTCTTTGAGAATTTTCCACAGTTTATTGTGATCCACACAGTCAAAGGCTTTGGCATAGTCAATAAAGCAGAAATAGATGTTTTTCTGGAACTCTCTTGTTTTTTCGATGATCCATTGGATGTTGGCAATTTGATCTCTGGTTCCTCTGCCTTTCCTAAAACAAGCTTGAGGATCTGGAAGTTCACGGTTCATGTATTGCTGAAGCCTGGCTTGGAGAATTTTGAGCATTACTTTACTATCATGTGAGATGAGTGCAATTGTGTGGTAGTTTCAGCATTCTTTTGCATTGCCTTTCTTTATCTTGCCTACTTATTTTTCCATTAGAATATCAGAATTAGTTTGATTCAAAAACAATTCTGTTGGTTTTTTCAGAGAAAATATTTATATTTTCATAATGTTGCATGTACCTATCAAGAAGACAGTATAAATTTCAATTATTCTGCTGCTCTTTGTCTGTTTTGACCAAAAAAATAAAATAGAAGGGATGATACTTCTTTATTAGTGTAGTAAATTTTCTTTCACATAGATTTTTTTACATGCTTTATTTAAGATATTCCTAAGGATCCTTTTTATCCTAGTTATTGCAAATGCAATTATCTTTCTAATAATATCATCTGATTTATTGTCATATGTATATTTCCCAGCCATTTTTCTGATTTCTCTATGCATTTATCCATTTCTCAGTTTCTTTTACTTTTTTGAGTAAAACATCACGTTAACCAAAATGATAATTTTATCTTGGAAAGTATATTTTAAAAGACGATTTTATGACTCTTTCCTCAAGTACCTCTCTCTGCTGGTGTGGGAAACTTATCAGTTCAGTTCAGTTGCTCAGTCACGTCTGACTCTTTGCGACCCCATGAATCGCAGCACGCCAGGCCTCCCTGTCCATCACCAACTCCCGGAGTTCACTCAGAGTCGCGTTCATCGAGTCAGTGATGCCATCCAGCCATCTCATCCTCAGTCATCCCCTTCTTCTCTTGCCCCCAATCCCTCCCAGCATCAGAGTCTTTTCGCACCTAATGTTAAATAAATGTCACATACTATCTAGAACAAAAATGAATTCACAACTAGAGTTTCAGAAAATTTATATTTGGGAACTAATTAATCTAGTTTGATTTGCTTATATTACAGATGAGAGAATCAAATAAATAAAATAAGTCTACCGCCGAGAGGAGCTATCCCGCGTCCGAGGTCAGGGGCAATGGCCAGGAGGAGATAAACCGCAGCCGAGGCCAGGGATGGCTGCCAGGAGGAGCTACTGCATGTCCGAGGCCAGGGGCAGCAGCCAGAAGGAGCAACCCCACGCTGGAGGCCAGGGCCGCGACCGGGAGGAGCAACCCCATGCCCAAGAAGTGGTGGCTGCCCGGGCACAGGAGGGCCTAGAGGAGCCATCCCACACAGAAGGTCAGGAAGGGTGGCGGGAGGAGATACCCCTCATCCAAGGCGAGGAGCAGTGGCTGTGCTTTGCTGGAGCAGCCATGAAGAGATACCCCATGCCCAAGGTAAGAGAAACCCAAGTAAAACGGTAGGTGTTGCAAGAGGGCATCAGAGGGCAGACACACTGAAACCATACTCACAGAAATCTAGGCAATCTAATCACATGAGGACCACAGCCTTGTCTAACTCAATGAAACCAAGCCATGCCCACGGGGCAACTCAAGACGGATGGGTCACGGTGGAGAGGTCTGACAGAATGTGGTCCACTGGAGAAGGGAATGGCAAACCACTTCAGTATTCTTGCCTTGAGAACCCCATGAACAGTATGAAGAGGCAAAATGATAGGATACTGAAAGAGGTACTTCCCAGGTCAGTAGGTGCCCAACATGCTAGTGGAGGTCAGTGGAGAAATAAATCCAGAAAGAATGAGGGATGGAGCCAAAGCAAAAACAATGCCCAGCTGTGGATGTGACTGCTGAGAGAAGCAAGGTCCAATATTGTAAAGAGCAATATTGCATAGGAACCTGGAATGTCAGGTCCATGAATCAAGGCAAATTGGAAGTGGTCAAACAGGAGATGGCAAGAGTGAACGTCGACATTCTAGGAATCAGTGAACTAAAATGGACTGGAATGGGTGAATTTAACTCAGATGACCATTATATCTATTACTGCGGGGAGGAAACCCTCAGAAGAAATGGAGTAGCCATCATAGTCAACAGAAGAGTCCGAAATGCAGTACTTGGATGCAATCTCAAAAACGACAGAATCATCTCTGTTCGTTTCCAAGGCAAGCCATTCAGTATCACAGTAATGCAAGTCTATGCCCCAACCAGTAAAGCTGAAGAAGCTGAAGTTGAATGGTTCTATGAAGACCTACCAGACCTTTTAGACCTAAAACCCAAAAAAGATGTCCTTATCATTATACGGGACTGGAATGCAAAAGTAGGAAGTCAAGAAACACCTGGAGTAATAAGTCAATTTGTCCTTGGAATACAGAATGAAGCAGGGCAAAGACTAATAGAGTTTTGCCAAGAAAATGCACTGGTCATAGCAAACACCTTCTTCCAACAACACAAGAGAAGACTCTACACATGGACATCACCAGATGGTCAACACCAAAATCAGATTGATTATATTCTCTGCAGCAAAAGATGGAGAAGCTCTATACAGTCTACAAAAACAAGACCAAGAACTGACTGTGGCTCAGATCATGAACTCCTTATTACCAAATTCAGAGTTAAAATGAAGAAAGCAGGGAAAACCACTAGACCATTCAGGTATGACCTAAATTGACTCCCTTTTGATTATACAGTGGAAATGAGAAATAGATTTAAGGGCCTAGATCTGATAGATAGAGTGCCTGATGAACTATGGAATGAGGTTCATGACATTGTACAGGAGACAGGGATCAAGACCATCCTCATGGAAAAGAAATGCAAAAAAGCAAAATGGCTGTCTGAGGAAGGCTTACAAATAGCTGTGAAAAGAAGAGAAGTGAAAAGCCAAGGAGAAAAGGAAAGATACAAGCATCTGAATGCAGAGTTCCAGAGAATAGCCAGAAGAGATAAGAAAGCCTTCCTCAGTGATCAATGCAAAGAAATAGAAGAAAAGAACAGAAAGGGAAAGACTAGAGATCTCTTCAAGAAAATTAGAGATACCAAGAGACATTTCATGCAAAGATGGTCTCAATAAAGGCCAGAAATGGCATGGGCCTAATAGAAGCAGAAGATATGAAGAAGAGGTGGCAAGAATACACAGAAGAACTGTACAAAAAAGATCTTCATGACCCAGATAATCCTGATGGTGTGATCACTCATCTAGAGCCAGACATCCTGGAATGTGAAGTCAAGTGTGCCTTGGGAAGCATCACTACGAACAAAGCTAGTGGAGGTGATGGAATTCCAGTTGAGCTATTTCAAATCCTGAAAGATGATGTTGTGAACGTGCTGCACTCAATATGCCAGCAAATTTGGAAAACAGCAGTGGCCACAGGACTAGAAAAGGTCAGTTTTAATTCCAATCCCAAAGAAAGGCAATGCCAAAGAATACTCAAACTACTGCACAATTGCACTCATCTCACATGCTAGTAAAGTAATGCTCAAAATTCTCCAAGCCAGACTTCAG
This sequence comes from Redunca redunca, assembly GCA_006410935.1. Taxonomy (NCBI): domain Eukaryota; kingdom Metazoa; phylum Chordata; class Mammalia; order Artiodactyla; family Bovidae; genus Redunca; species Redunca redunca. Next base: position 158,485 of record SJYQ01001837.1, on the reverse strand, counting down.
CAATACATGAACTGTGAACTTCCAGATGTTTAAGCTGGTTTTAGAAAAGGCAGAGAAACCAGAGATCAACTTACCATCATCTGCTGGATCATCGAAAAAGCAAAAGAGTTCCAGAAAAACATCTATTTCTGCTTTATTGACTATGCCATAGCCTTTGACTGTGTGGATCACAATAAACTGTGGAAAATTCTGAAAGAGATAGGAATACCAGACCACCTGACCTGCNGATTTCAGCCATGAAATTAAAAGACGCTTACTCCTTGGAAGGAGGTTTGTGACCGACCTAGATAGCATATTCAAAAGCAGAGACATTACTTTGCCGACTAAGGTCCACTGAGTCAAGGCTATGGTTTTCCTGTGGTCATGTATGGATATGAGAGTTGGACTGTGAAGAAGGCTGAGTGCCGAAGAATTGATGCTTTTGAACTGTGGTGTTGGAGAAGACTCTTGAGAGTCCCTTGGACTTCAAGGAGATCCAACCAGTCCATTCTGAAGGAGATCAACCCTGGGATTTCTTTGGAAGGAATGATGCGAAAGCTGAAACTCCAGTACTTTGGCCACCTCATGAGAAGAGTTGACTCATTGGAAAAGACTCTGACGCTGGGAGGGATTGGGGGCAGGAGGAGAAGGAACGACCAAGGATGAGATGGCTGGATGGCATCACTGACTCGATGGACGCAAGTCTGGGTGAACTCCGGGAGTTGGTGATGGACAGGGAGGCCTGGCGTGCTGCAATTCATGGGGTCACAAAGAGTCAGACACGACTGAGCGACTGAACTGAACTGACCTGATGAGAACCTTACTGAACTGGATCAGTCAGGATCCAGTATTAGAGTGACCAGATCATTCAGGTTAGAACAGAGCTGACATAACACATTTCTCCCTACTACTTCCTTCTTTACTGGACTTTATTTATTTACATTAATTAATAAATTAACTTATTTGGCTACACCCAGTCTTAGTTGCAGTATACAGGATCTTTGATTTTCATTGCAGCATGCAAAATCTTTAGTTACAGCGTACAGACTCTTAGTTGTATGTAGGATTTAGTTCCCTGACCAGGAATTGAACCTCGGCTCCATGGATTGGGAGCACAGTGTTAGTCACTGGACTACCAAGGAAATCCTGACCCCTTAGTGTGTTTTACATCCGCATCAAACTAGATTGCCTCCTTACCCTGCCTCCACACAGCTGCTTGGCTGCCTGGGTGGTTCTCTCTGCATATAATGCCTATATTACATGTTCACAAATCCAGTTACTCCCCATCATTTTAAAAACTCGTATCATTTGTAATTATCCTCCCATGAGGCTTATTTTCCATAAAATACAACACTACTCTCACAAACCAGCATTGATGTGTACCTTTCACATGGTTTGTATATTTTTGTAACTTACCATCTCTTGAGTGCATGTATTAACATTTTAATACTTTTGGGTCATATGTTATTTATTGTACTCAGCCTTGACCTCCTTCAATGTTTAGCACAGAACACTGAACATAATAGAAAAGAGAAAATATTTATTGAGTTAATGACTAATAACACTCATATTTATTGAGCCATTATGGACATGTATATAATCCATCTGCACTAGAAATGAAAATACATAGGATTACACATATACCTGGGACTTCCCTGGTGGCTCAGATGGTAAAGAATCTGCCTGCAATGCAGGACTTGTGAGGTTGATCCCTGGGTTGGAAAGATCCTCTGGAGGAGGGAATGGCTACCCATTCCAGCATTCTTGCCTAGAGAAATCCATGGACAGAGGAGCTACAAGAGTCACAAAGAGTCAGGCACAACTGAGCAACTAACACTTTCATTTTTCACATACACATGCCTACATATATGTATAGGTATAAATTCTGATGTTAGTAACATTCCATGTATTTAATTCATCAGTGGAAATGTTCTTATATAATGTCTCTGATGAGAAAGGCATATTAAGTGTTTTGAGGTCAGAATTTATTGATCTTAGCATATGAAATGGCAATGGACATGATGTAGATGAATGTTTCTTTTTGTAGATCTGTTACCACAAGGACAAGCATTGAACACTTATATCTGTAACTGTTCATCAGACAATGTAAAACTGCATAAGATGAAACAAAGTGTTTACAAGAAAGCACATTTTAAATTTATTAACCTAAACTTAGAACAAAGAAGCAGCACTCATGGGTAACATATCACTTACTGAAGAATCAGAAAAAATACTGTCAGATTTTTTAAGACTATTACCTTTGCTTAAAATAGATAAACTGTTACATTTAGAATGGATAAACACCAAGGTCCTGCTGAATTGCACAGGGAACTATACCTAATCTCCTCACTAAACCATCATGGGAAAGAATATTTAAATAATATATATACACATATATATATATATGTAAAACTGTGTCACTTTGCAGTACAGCAGAGATTGGCCGGTGTGCACTAAGTCACTTTAGTCATGTCCGACTCTTTGTGACCCCATGGACTGTAGCCCATCAGGCTCCTCTGTCCATGGGATTCTCCAGGCAAGAATACTGGAATGGATTGCATGCGCTCCTCCAGATGATCTTCCCCATCCAGGAATCAAACCCAAGTCTCTTCTGTCTCCTGACTTGGCATGCGGGTTCTTTAGCAGTAGCACGACCTAAGGCAACATAACATAACATTGTAACTAAACTACACTTCAGTAAAAAAAAAAGAAAAAAATAGTTAGCTTACAGCATTTGGCATAATAAAAAAAGAAATCTATTCTGTTAATTAGAAACATAAAATTCTATAATTAACTGATAAATATAAGAATACATTAGGACAGGAGGATTTGAAAAGTGGTAGTACAGAGCAGAAGATATTAAGAAGAGGTGGCGAGAATACATAGAAGAACTGTACAAAAAAGATTTTCACGACCAAGATAATCACGATAGTATGATCACTCACCTAGAGTCAGACATCCTGGAATCTGAAGTCAAGTGGCCTTAGAAAGCATCACTACGAACAAAGCTAGGGGAGGTGATGGAATTGCAGTGGAGCTATTTCAAATCCTGAAAGATGATGCTGTGAAAGTGCTGCACTCAATATGCCAGCAAATTTGGAAAACTCAGCAGTGGCCACAGGACTGGAAAAGGTCAGTTTTCATTTCAGTGCCAAAGAAAGGCAATGCCAAAGAATAATCAAACTACTGCACAATTGCACTCTTCTCACACGCTAGTAAAGTAATGCTCAAAATTCTCCAAGCTAGGCTTCAGCAATACGTGAACCGTGAACTTCCAGGTGTTCAAGCTGGTTTTAGAAAAGGCAGGGGAAGCAAATTGCCAACATTTGCTGGATCATCAAAAAAGCAAGAGAGTTCCAGAAAAACATCTATTTCTGCTTTATTGACTATGCCAAAGCCTTTGACTGTGTGAATCACAATAAACTGTGGAAAATTCGAAAGAGATAGGAATACCAGACCACCTGACCTGCCTCTTGAGAAATCTGTATGCAGGTCAGGAAGCAACAGTTAGAACTGGACATGGAACAACAGACTGGTTCCAAATAGGAAAAGGAGTATGTCAAGGCTGTGTATTTAACTCTTATGCAGAGAACATCACTCTGCTTATTTAACTTATATGCAGAGAACATCATGAGAAATGCTGAGCTGGAAGAAGCACAAGCTGGAACCAAGATTACTGGAAGATATATCAATAACCTCAGATATGCATATGACACCACCCTTATGGCAGAAAGTGAAGAGGAGCTAAAAAGCCTCTTGATGAAAGTGAAAGAGGAGAGCGAAAAAGTTGGCTTAAAGCTCAATATTCAGAAAACAAAGATCGCAGCATCCAGTCCTATCACTTCATGGGAAATAGATGGGGAAACAATGGAAACAGTGACAGACTTTATTTATTTGGGCTCCAAAATCACTGCGGATGGTGACTACAGCCATGAAATTAAAAACAAAACAAAACAAAACAAAACAACTCTTACTCCTTGGAAGGAAAGTTATGACCAACCTAGATAGCATATTCAAAAGCAGAGACATTACTTTGCCAACAAAAGTCCATCGATTTCCACTGGTCATGTATGGATGTGAGAGTTGGACTGTAAAGAAAGCTGAGTGCCGAAGAATTGATGCTTTTGAACTGTGGTGTTGGAGAAGACTCTTGAGAGTCCCTTGGACTGCAAGGAAATCCAACTAGTCCATTCTAAAAGAGATTAGCCCTGGGTGTTCTTTGGAAGGAATGATGCTAAAGCTGAAACTCCAGTACTTTGGCCACCTCATGTGAAGAGTTGACTCACTGGAAAAGAGTCTGATGCTGGGAGGGATTGGGGGCAGGAGGAAAAGGGGACGACAGAGGATGAGATGGCTGGATGGCATCACCAACTTGATGGACATGAGTTTGAGTGAACTCCGGGAGATGGTGATGGACAGGGAGGCCTGGCGTGCTGCGATTCATGGGGTTGCAAAGAGTCAGACATGACTGAGCGACTGAACTGAACTGAACTGAGTACCCATGATAAACATCTGAAGTCTGTTTTACCATAAAGAAATAGATTGTAAAAACACTTGAATACATTACCTGTCCAGGTAGTCAACAAAAAAGATGAACTTCTTATACAAAATATCTTCTCTTTCAAGAAAGGTGTGTTTTTAACCTGACTTATTTAAATTAATTTTCTTTACAGAGTATGCCATCTGTTATTCTGCCACGTTATGTGGTGAAAGGGCCTTATGAACTCTGCTGTATGCCGTAGTAAACACTCTTTCTATTACTTACCTAGTCAAAATTTAGAATACATCACCCACACTATTAATGATGACTTTCCTGAAATTCAATCTTTTGAAGAGCAGCCTCCAATGAAACTTTTTTGATATAAAAATAACTGGAAATAGTTATTCTGTTTGTTTGGATATTTTTTTTCACAGATTTATTTCATACTTGATGTTCAAGAGTTGAGGGTTAAGAGGCTAACCAAGCAGGCTTGCTTGCTTGCTTTTGAAATAGAATTTATCTGTGTTTTATTTTTGAACACGAGTATTCTGTGACTTGCAAGTGAATTTGTATTTGTCAAAAGTTGGCAGTAATATCTGTTAGGGCAGATCATATGCATAATTTAAGAACCAAAAACCCAATTGAAATGTGTACAGATAATCATCAGAAATCATGCAGGAGAATGTTCATCACAGCTGTATTTGTCCTGGTCCCAAGTGTAAGCTACCTGAATACCTATTAAGAAAGGAATAGGTGAATATATAGTAATATGTTCACACAATGGGATACTGTACAGTGATGAGAAAGACCAAACTTCACTGTAGTTAACATTATAAATGAATCACACAAATAAATGCCCAGTGAAATGAGTCTGGTACAAAACACTACACTCCATATGAATCCAATCAAATAAAGTATGAAATGGGCAAAACTAACCCTCTTGCACTGTTGGTGGGAATGTAAATTAGTACAGTACACATAGAGAAGAGTATGCGTGCATGCTCAGTCACTCAGTTGTGCTCAACTCTTTGTGATCTCATGGACTATAGTCCCCCAGGCTCCTTTGGTAATGGAATTATCCAGGTAAGAATACTGGAGTGGTTGCCATGTTCTCCTCCTGGAGATCTTCCTGACCCAGGGATTGAACTCATCCCTTGTGCATCTCCTGCATTGGCACGTGGATTCTTTACCACTGTGCCACTTGGTAAGCCCATGGAGAAGAGTTTGGATGCTCCTTTAAAAACTAAAAATAGAGCTACCACATGATCCTACAATCCCACTATTGGACATATATCTGCTAAATACCATAATTCAAAAAGACACATGCACTCCAATGTTCATGAAGTGAAGTGAAAGTCACTCAAGTCATGTCTGACTCTTTGTGACCCCATGGACTAGGACTATACAGTCCATGGAATTCTCTAGGCCAGAATACTTCAGTGAATAGCCTTCCCCTTCTCCAGGGGATCTTCCCAAACCAGGGATCGAACCCAGGTTTCCAGAACTGCAGGTGGATTCTTTACCAGCTGATCCACAAGGGAAGCCCAAGAATACTGGAGTGTGTAGCTTATCCTTTCTTCAGTGCATCTTCCTGACCCAGGGATTGAACTGGGGCTTTCTGCATTACAGGTGGATTCTTTACCAACTGAGCAATCAGGGAAATCCTGATGTTCACAGCAGCACTATTTACAGTAATCAGGACATAGAAGCAATCTAGATGTCCATTGATTGATGAATGGATAAAGAGGATGTGGTGCATATACACAATAGAAAATTGTCATTGTTTAGTTGCTAAGTCATGTCTGACTCTTTTGCAACCGCATGGACTATAGCCTGCCAGGCTCCTCTGTCCATGGGATTTCCCAGACAAGAATACTGGAATGGGTTGCTATTTCTTTCTCCAGGGGATCTTCCAGACTTAGGCATTGAACCTGCACCTTCTGCTTGGCAGGTGGATTCTTTACCACTGAGCCACCTGGAAAACCCACGATGGAAAATTACTCAGCCATAAAAAAAGAATCAGATTGGTCATTTGTAGTGATGTGGATGGACTTGGGGTCTGTTATATAGAGTAAAATAAGCCAGAAAGAGGAAAACGAATATTGTATACTAACACACATATGTGGAATATAGAAAAATGGTACTGATGTGTCTATTTGCAGGGTGGAGTAGAGATGCAGATGCAAAGAACAGATGTGTGGCTATGAGGAGAAGGGAGGATGGGATGGATTGGAAGAGTAGCATTGACATAGATATACTACCATGTGTAAAATATTTAAGAGACCTGCTGTATAGCACAGGGAGCTCAGCTCAATGCTCTGTGATGACCTAGAGGGATGCGATGGGATGGGGTGGGAGGGAGATCCAAGGAGGGGTTATATTTACACATATAGCTGATTCACTCATTGTACAGCAAAAGCCAACACAGCATTGTAAACAACTATACCCCCACAAAAGGAAAAAAAAAAGCAACTTGTGTATGGGCTTCCCAGGTGGCACTAGAGGTAAATAATCCATATGCCAATGCAAGAGATGCAAGAGGTGCATATTTGATCCCCGGGTCAGGGAGATCCCCTGGAGAAGGAAATTGCATCCTACTCCAGAATCATGCCTGGATAATCCTATGGAGAGAGGAGCCTGGTGGGCTACAGTCCATGGGGCTGAGAAGAGCTGGACACGACTGGTCGACTGAGCATGCACTACATATTACAATCTAGGCTGTTAGGAGTAAAGTGTGGTTACCCTTGACTGGAGGGGACATTAGTGCAATCCTGATTGCTGGTGATGTAAACATGCTTAATATGGGTGCTCTTCACATGAGAGTACTCAGTTTCAGAAAATAATTAAACTTATGGACTTTGTTCTGTACATATATTTTTCTTCAATAAGAGTTTTAACAGTGCTGACAATGAGCTGGACCATCAGATTTGTATACTTACAATCTAGTTATTGGAACATCTTTCCTGCAATTGGCGTAGTTCTCTTGTCACAACACCTGGGAAGTGAATCTGCCTTTTTCAACAGGGGAAATAAAGAGAGATTGCATTTTCTTGTATAAATCTAGAACAAAAAAGTACAATACCAGTATACATGTGTGGTATTTTCCAGATTCTAGAGGGATTTCAGGAGCATCATTTGATTTTATCCCCACTCCTATCCTCTGTCAGGCTACACAGACTGTATCTTGGGAAACAAAATAACTTTTATTCTTTTATTCATAAATAAATATTATTTCAGGTAGGTGCCATACATTTTTAATTTGTTTATGAAGCTGCTATTTCCATTGTATAACTTAAAATCATAGGAATTTCTTAAAACCATTTTTGATAAATTTACATACAATTGGTAGAGGTATTTGCACTGAAGTTTGTATGATCTTTTGACGTTTGCTCTGATAATTATCACAATATTTTAGGGTCCCTTTGAGTCAGGCTAGTATTATTTTGAATTATTTGTAATTGTGGATTTAAAGATTTCTAGACCTTAGAACAAATGAACAGAGTGTGTTTGGAGAAATCATCTTTCTTTATTATTCATATGTGCTGATAATCATTAACTTTAATTAGGTATTTCATAAACATATTGGATGTACTCCTATCTAATTAAACTTTAAAAAGCAGCATCTCTTGTTGATATAATGATAAATCATGTAGTTTGCACCAGGAAATAAGAGCTTGAATTTATGTGACTTAAGCCTTGATTCTGTCCCACCTTTTTGTCCTCCCCTGCAGTTAAAATGAAAGCATCTGCAGCTGGAATCACTGAGGCAAAAAGACCTAAATTTAAACCACATGCTTGGAATTACAGTCCCAGTTTTATTTCACTTCAGTTGCTGATTTTTGTTAGACCTATCAGCCCTCTTCAAAATTAAGACTCACAAATACTTCTTGTAATTTTCTGTTCTTTCCAAAAGCAAAACACTTGTTTTGTTTTTATAGGCCATTAATTTTTCTTTTCTTTTCTCTTTTTTTGGCCTTGTGGCATGCAGGATCTTAGTTCTCAGACCAGGAATTGAACCTGAACCCTGGACAGTGAAAGCGCAGAGTCCTAATCACTAGACTACCAGGGAATGTCCTTGTTTTGTTGTTATGACTAAGTAAGACAATTCATGGAAAATAATGCTTATCTTTGTGCTGTGCCATGCTGTGCTTAGTTGCTCAGTCATGTCCAACTCTTTGCGACCCTATGGACTCTAGCCCACCAGGCTCCTCTGTCCATGGAATTCTCCAGTCAAGAATACTGGAGTGGGTTGCCATGCCCTCCTCCAGGGGATCTTCCCAACCCAGGGATCGAACCCAGGTCTCCTGCATTGCAGGCAGATTCTTTACCACTGAGTCTGCCAGGGAAGCCCCTACCTCATATTTACTACTTACTAAATATCAGATGATTTTATTATGATTATTATCTTCATCATTGGAAATGGATAAGATAGATAAGATATTTCTCGTTTTTGTTATTCAGGAGCTAAGTCTTGTCCAACTCTTTGTGGCCCCATAGACTGTAGCCTTCCATTCTCCTCTATCCTTCACTACCTCCAGGACTTTGCTCAAATTTATATCATTGAGTCAGTGATGTTATCTAACATCTCATGCTCTGCCACCCCCTTCTTCTTTTGCCTTCAATCCTTCCTAGCATCAGGGTCTTTTCCAATGAATTGACTCTTCACATCAGGTGGTCAAAGTATTGGAGTTTCAGCATCAGTCATTCCAATGAATATTCATGACGGATTTCCTTTAGGATTGACTGGTTTCATCTGCTTGATGTCCAAGGGACTCTCAAGAGTCTTCTCGAGCACCACAACTTGAAAACATCACTTCTTCAATTCTCAGCCTTCTTTATGGTCCAACTCTCATATGCATAGATGACTACTGGAAAAATCAGAGCTTTGACTATATGAAACTTTGCTGGCAAAGTGATGTCTCTGCTCTTTTAATATGCTGCCTATGATTGCTATAGCTTTTCTTCCAAGAAGCATGTGTCTTTTAATTTCATGGCTGCAGTCCCATCTGCAATGATTTTGGAGATGAAGAAAATAAAGTCTTTTACTATCAACTTTTCTCCTTCTATTCACCATGGAGTGATGGGACCAGATGCCATGATCTTAGCTGTTTTGAATTTTGAGTTTTAAGCCAGCTTTTTCACTATCTTCCATCTTCATTAAGAGGCATTTTAGGTCCTCTTTGTTTTCTGCCTTTAGGATGGCATCATCTGCATATCTGAGGTTGTTGGTATTTCTCCTGGCAATCTTGGTTGCAGCTTGTCATTCATCCAGCCTGGTATTTCACATGATGTACTCTGTATAGAAGTTAAATAAGCAGGGTGACAATATACAGTCTTGTCATACTCCTTTCCCAATTTTAAAACCGTCAGTTTCACGTAAGGTTCAAATTGATTTGTGACCCACATATAGATTTCTCAGGAGACAGGTAAGGTGATCTGATATTCCTCTCTCTCTGAGAATTTTCCAAAGTTTGTTGTGATCCACATAATCAAAGGCTTGATTGTAGTCAGTGAAACAGAGATAGATATTTTTCTGGAATTTCCTTGCTTTCTCTATGACCAATGAATGTTGACGATTTGATTTCTGGCTCCTTTGCCTTTTCTAAACTCAGCTTGTACATTTGGAAATTCTTGGTTCACATACTGCTGAAGCCTAGCTTGAAGGGTTTTGAGCATAACCTTACTAGTACGTGAAATAAGTACAATTGTATGGTACTTTAGAGATTCTTTGACAGATAAGCACATAAGATATTAGGTGCTTAATACTTGGTGAATGAAAGGATTACTATAAATTGCTCTAAGATTTATCAGTAAGGAACAGAAGATATGTCTCATCTAGGAAATGTTTTCTAAACAATTTTTTTTTAGTGAGTGCTTTCATATAAAAATGATTTTTCCCATTCTTTGACTTCAGAAATATTTCATATTACTTTTCTAAAAACTACTCATTTTATTTAGAATAGTTTTACCTGCAAAGTTCTCACATATACCTCACACAACCAGTTTCCCCGTAACATATAGTAGGACTCATACATTATTATTATGAGCATTAGTCACTAATGAACTAATAGCAGCAAGTTTTATTAACTGAAACCCATACTTTGTTCACATTTCATTAGTTTTTATTAATTACATTTTCTATTTCAGCATGCTATCTAGGTTACCATATAATATTTACTCATTGCATCTCTTAAGGTACTTCTTGGCTAAGGCGTGTCTCGGAATTATTTGTTTTGATGACCTTGACAGTTTTGAGGAGTATTGATCAGATATTTTGCAGACAATCCCTCAAGATGGATTGTCTGATTTTTTTTCTTCATATATAGAGATTATAGGTTTTTAGAAATTAAACCATAAAGTGTGATTTTCATGACTTCACCTCAAGAGTACATACTGTCAATGTGAATTTTCACCATTAATATCAACAGTGATTACTTTATAAAGGTAATGTTTACTACATTTCTCCACTGAAAAATAACTGTCTCTCCTTTTCATTCTCTGTTCTCTGGAATTAATTTACTCTTGCAACTTAAACATGATCCACATTTAAGAAGTAGAAAGTATGCCTCATCTCCTTGAAGGAGATTAACAGAAGTTCTTTGGAGTTTTTCTACACAGATACTTCTCTTCTCCATTTACTTATTTATTCAATAATTTATTGTTACTTATGTCAGCATGGATATTAATTTCATACCTTTATACTCTTAAACTTGTACTTGGGAGTGATGTATAGTAATATGTTAATTATTTTTGGTCACATTATCCTATTTTCGACCACTAATTAACAAACAGTAGCAAGTTGTTATTAACTGAAACTCATACTTTATTTATATTTCATTGAGACATTTTCATGTTGCTCTTATTCCCTTTGACATACCTCCATCCTCTGGATTTTGAGCGCTGTCTTTCTGGCACTACAAGATTCTTGAGGCTTATCTTGTCTTAGTCCTAGAATCAGTCATTTCTCTAAGGAGTGCTGATTTTTAAAAATTTATTTATTTGAATTGGAGGCTAATTACTTTACAATATTGTAGTGGTTTTTGCCATACATTGCCATGAATCAGCCATGGGTGTACATGTGTCCCTCATTCTGAATCCCCCTCCCACCTCCCTCCCCATCCCATCCCTCTGGTTCATCCCTTTGCAATGGTCCTGAGCACCCTGTCTCATGCATGTTTCAATGCTGTTCTCTCAAATCATCCCACCCTTGCCTTCTCAATCGCAGCACTGTTTATAATAGCCAGGACATGGAAGCAACATAGATGTCCATCAGTAGATGAATGGATAAGAAAGTTGTGGTACATATATACAATGGAATATTACCCAGCCATTAAAAAGAATACATTTGAATCAGTTCTAATGAGGTGGATGAAACTGGAGCCTATTATATAGAGTGAAGTAAGTCAGAAAGAAAAACACCAATGCTGCATACTAATGCATATACATGGAATTGAGAATGATGGTAATGTTTTTTTATTTTTTCCCCTGGACAATCTCATCAGACCATACCAGGTATGCATTCTTATATTTATGGTTAGAAACATAGAATCAAATTTACACTTACTCCACTTTTATTATTTTAAAATATATTTGTTTTCACTCTTGAGGGGGAATTAGAAAAAAGAAGAAACCAAGATAAGGTACTGGGTTCACAGCACTTCTTATATCAAAAGACATGTCACAATATCAATATTAAAGCTTGTTCAATTAACAAAATTTATTTTTAATAAATAGATTTACCTTAGTTTCATATTTACTGAAATTTTACTATAAATATATTTTACTCAAATTTTGGCTATGTGATAAAAGTAAGAGAATTTTTTTGTGATGTAAAATCGTGTTCACTTTGAAAGGATTGTTCAGTTCAGTTCCATTCAGTTCAGTCGCTCAGTCATGTTCTACTCTTTGTGACCCCATGGATCGCAGCACGCCAGGCCTCCCTGTCCATCACCAACTCCCGGAGTTCACTGAAACTCATGTCCATTGAGTCGGTGATGCCATCTAGCCATCTCATCCTCTGAGGTCCCCTTCTCTTCCTGCCCCCAATTCCTCCTAGCATCAGGGTCTTTTCCAGTGAGTTAACTCTTTGCATGAGGTGGCCAAAGTACTGGAGTTTCAGCTTTAGCATTAGTCCTTCCAAAGAACACCCAGGACTGACCTCCTTTAGAATGGACTGATTGGATCTCCTTGCAGTCCAAGGGACTCTCAAGAGTCTTCTCCAACACCATAGTTCAAAAGCATCAATTGTTCGGTGCTCAGCCTTCTTCACAGTCCAACTCTCACATCCATACATGACCACTGGAAAAACCATAGCCTTGACTAGATGGACTTTTGTTGGCAAAGTAATGTCTCTGCTTTTAAATATGCTGTCTAGGTTGTTCATAACTTTCCTTCCAAGGAGTAAGCATCTCTTAATTTCATGGCTGCAGTCACCATCTGCAGTGATTCTGGAGCCCAAAAAATAAAGTCTGACACTGTTTCCACTATTTCCCCATCTATTTCCCATGAAGTGATGGGACAGGATGCCGTGATCTTCATTTTCTGAATGTTGAGCTTTAAGCCAACTTTTTCATGGTCTTCTTTCACTTTCATCAAGAGGCTTTTTAGTTCCTCTTCACTTTCTGCCATAAGGGTGGTGTCATCTGCATATCTGAGGCTATTGATATTTCTCCTGGCAATCTTGATTCCAGATTGCACTTCTCCCAGCCCAGCATTTGTACTGATGTACTCTGCACATAAGTTAAATAAGCATGGTGATAATGTACATCCTTGAAGTACTCCTTTTCCTATTTGGAACCAGTCTGTTGTTCCATGTCCAGTTCTAACTGTTGCTTCCTGACCTGCATACAGGTTTCTCAAGAGGCAGGTCAGGTGGTCTGGTAGTCCCATCTTTTTTAGAATTTTCCATAGTTTATTGTGATCCACACAGTCAAAGGCTTTGGCATAGTCAATAAAGCAGAAATAGATGTTTTTCTGGAACTCTCTTGCTTTTTTGATGATCCATTGGATGTTGGCAATTTGATCTCTGGTTCCTCTGCCTTTTTTGAAACTAGCTTGAACATCTGCAAGTTCAAAGGAATTAGGCAAATATGAATTGCTACCATTAAAACACTTAAGAGGATGTAAACTTTTATGACATATATCAACATATTTCCTATTTTAAAAGTTTCAGGTATTTTTTCTATGATTACTAGAATACCCCATTAACAATAGAAAATGCACTATTTTCTGTAATTCCATGGTGGTATCTTTAAATAGACACACTCTAGTAATGAGGTAAAAAGTAAAATGAAGATATGAAATATAGAAGATGACATCAAGAAATCACTCACCCAAAGGAAGAGTATACAAAACTTTTTCTGCTTTCATGATGTATATTTTTTAAAGTAAAATGCTTATTTACTCCTGATTTATAGAATCTTTTTGCAAATATTCCCTTTTCTTACTTTGGTTCTGTTTCTTTCTGTAAGAGGGGGGAGACAAGCATCACTTTTACATTAGTGTTTGTCTTATTTTAAGTGCTCCTTAAATTACTTTTCTAAAGATGAATGAANTTAGCTCTTAGTTTGAAGTTAAAGAGGTGTCATTTGAATTAAGATATCACTCAGTAAAAATGTCCATTTTGTTTCATTTTATGTTCAGAAAAAGGAAAATAGAAATTTAAATATAAATCTTGTATCCTTAAAATGAATATGAATTAACCATGGGATGATGTTTCAAGTCCCATCCAGCTTTGAAATTTGATTAAGTCTGCAAAGAAACCTAAATTTAATGGCCATATACTCTGCTAAGGTTTCTATAGCCATCATAAATGTGGAAATTCTCAGAACAAATTAAGAAAATTCCAATTTTTCACTTTTGGCTAGCCATAGAGACATGGGCTATGTCCCTATCTCCTTTGTAAAGTTGAAACATGCTTTAGAAGTGTGATCTTACTGATTGATTTCAGAATTTGAACTTATTGATTGATTGATTGACTTGTTCTCTGGTGACTGAAAATTTGAAAATCAGCAAAATCGAAAGAAGGTAGAACAAACTGATAATTGTTATGATAAAACTAATATGGCTGTTCAGTTCAGTTCAGTTCAGTCGCTCAGTCGTGTCCTGGCTGTAGCAGCAGTAATTTTTCTTGTTACTTTTGTTAACATTTTCAGAACGCTCCTTAGCCCTATTCTGAACTGTTTTAGTGTCTATGCTTTGTAAACTGTCGTTCATTTATGATGGTTCCTCCTAATTTCTTGCCTGGTTTTCTAGTAGTTATTTCTAACATAAATGTAGAACTATGTATCAAAACCCAAAATTCTGCAGAAGGTGTCAACATTATAATATCTTAACAGAGACCTGAATTCACCCGATTCTGAAGATCAATTATTATTTGACAGGAGAGGAAGATATGCATTTGCTCATTCTGATCACATATTCATTTATTCTGAAGGCATTAAGAAGAATTCAGGAAATGCATATTTTAAATGAAGATCAAAATCAGAAATAAGTGAGGGTTGAAAGGAAGGTGATAACTATTATATCTTAAGCATTCCATCCAAGATTGGGCATTCATTTTAAGTTCTTGCTTCACGCTGCTCAATGTGCAGGGTCAAGACCATTTTTTGCTGTTCAATTTTACCATAAGGAAGGGGTTGAGTGGACTGGCACAGAGAAATCACTGGTTTTTGAGCACCAGTAAAATCCTGAAGACCCTTTTTTTTTTATTGCTTTCACAAAATTAAAGCAATAAACACAATCCATAAAATGTATCAATTACATTTCTGTATCTTATAATGATACTCATAGATATAGCATCATCTTCTCTGTGATAGAAGCTTTATAAGACCCACATTATTGTTTTAATAACTTGCTTGTAAATTGTTTTGACTTTGCTGAGAAATACTGGAAATGTTTAATATCAAGATTTTTGGGTAGAGTGACTTTCTGTATTCAAATATACAGTGCCTTTTTGGTATTTGACCCTTGTTCACTGTGGTCTCAGCGTAAGATGGCTTTTTTAGTTGAAAAATGCTGACTAAACCCTCTAATCTACTGTGCATAGGTGCATTGGCATTTCTCCCTGATATACAATGACAGTCTTAGTCTTGCTCATGATAAATCATGTCAAAGCACATAAGACAAATTGACTTACGTGTATTCCAATGATCTCTTTCTTAACTTAAATGGGAAAGTAGATCTAAGTTTATTTCTATACTTTCCATTACTCTCCCAAATTTTGTTGAAAATCCTTTATTCTTATTCTTTTCTACTTTATTTCACCTTATATTCCTGAAAGACTATTACTGTTTTTCAATTTGTGCTTAATATGTGCACTGTATTTGAAAACTGTATAGCGATAAAGTTGTAAACAGTCATCTGTTTGTATATGTTTGCATTTCAAGTGAAAAATCATGCTAAAATTACTATATAACTCTTCCTACTGAAACCAGAGGAAACCAAGTGCAATCAGTTCATAGCACTTACCTTAATGCTGAGAATGAGGCTTTAGATTTGGTAAGTTCAGCATACTTTGCACACACAATTTTTCATCTTTGGGATGCTGACTCCTCATATGTAAAAGATGCTTCATATGTGAAATTATGATTCTGATC
>SJYQ01001837.1:124278-142100 GCA_006410935.1 Redunca redunca | reverse complement strand
GGGAGAATGGCATTGAAACATGTATACTATCAAGCAAGAAACGAATCGCCAGTTGATGTCAGATGCAGAATGCAGGATGCTTGGGACTGGTGCAAGGAGAGGACCCAGAGGGATGGCATGGGGTGGGAGGTGGTAGGGGATTCATGTTTGGGAACGCTTGTACACTCGTGGTGAATTCATGTCAATGTTTGGCAAAACCAATACAGTAATGTAAAGTAAACTAAAGTTAAAATAAAAATTTTAAAAGTAAAAAATAAAATAAAATAAAAAAAATAAAAGTTACCAACTATTACAAAAAAAAAAAACAAAAACAAAAACAAAACAATATCACAGTACTGTTGATTTGCAGTATTGTGATAGTTTATGTGAATAGCAAAGTGATTCATTTATATATACTGTATCTATTCTTTTTTTTTTTTTGGCTTAAGCAACTTCAGTTTATTTTCTCACAGTTCTCAGAACTGTATCTATTCTTATTTAGATTCTTTTCCCTCATAGGTTATGACAGATATTGAGTATAGTTGCTTGTGCGAAACAGTAGGTCCTTATTGGTTATATATTTTATACATAGTAGCCTGTACAGAAGTGACTTAGCAACAGCAGCAGCAGCAGCCGCCTGTATGTATTCATCCCAAACTCCTAGTTTATCCTCCCACCACCTACTTTCCCCTTTCATAATAGTGAGTTTACAACTTCTACAACGTTGTTTACAAAGTCTATGAGTCAATTTCTATTGTGTAAATATGTTCATTTGTATCTTTTTTTTGAGATTCCACATATCCACACATCCCACTGTAACAGAGTCATGGAAAGAAGTACAGAAGATCAATCAAAAGCACCTGAGAACTATAACACTCACGCATGTTCTTATAAGGTGCCTATATCAAAGTAGTGCTTAATAAATATTTTACTTCCTTTTCCCTTTGTACTTCATTGTTATCTACCCTGAACTTCTAGTCTCTGATTATTTATTTTACTACCTATTTCTCCACGTTTGCTTTTAGATATATTGATTTTAAACACATTTGTTTTTATTAGAATTGTTTTCTCCAAAAGACAGATGATAAAATTTGGATTGATCCATGTTGAAATAGAATGTATCAAGAAAGGATGTGTAGTCTCATTGCCTGGATATACATGGATTATTCTCTCTGATTTTACTTCACATTTTGACCTTTCTTTATTCTTTACACTGATTCTTTTTTTATCTTTTACAATCTTATTGAAGTGTTTATATTTCTCCAAGCCATTATAAAATCCTTTTGGCATATATAAGTGAAAAGTGAAAGTTAGTCACTCAGTCGTGTCCAACTCATTGTGACCTCACGGACTGTAGCCCACCAGGCTCCTCTGTCCATGGAACTTTCCATGCAAGAATACTGGAGTGGGTTGTAATTTCCTTCTCCAAAGAAGAATATAAATAAAATATTGATATATTCACTCTCAACTCTAATTCTCTCTGGATTCTCCAATTTAATTTACATTTATAGATCACTATGAATGCCTTTTTCCAAAATAGCAACATTTGGTGTCATCATGAAAACCCCTTTTATTTAGTCAAGTATTCTCTTCATACTGAAAAAAATGGTATCTGGTGGCCCCCCTAGCTGGTTCATTTGACAGTACCACAAGATTTCTCTTTTAACAATTCTGGTTTAATCAAGTCAGTTCATTCATTTCCTAACTACCAACATAGTAAAGTCATACGTTTTAATGTGGCTTAAAAATTTCTAAATAACTTTCCTTAGTTCTCCATAGGTTTATTTCCTGCTATACCTTTTTCCTACCTTATACACTATTCCATTCATATAGATAAATTTGCAATTTTCTTAGTAGTTGTGTTCTTGAATGCCTCGAGGTAATTTTGATTTATAAAGGCATCCTAGAACCCCATTTGAGACAGAGAAAGCAGCCTATGATATCCCCATTCCTAAAATTTCAACTTATATTAGAACATGTATTCAGTTCAGTTCAGTTCAGCTGCCCAGTCATGTTTGACTCTTTGTGACCCCATGGACTCCATCATGTCAGGCTTCCATGTCCATCACCAAGTCCCAGAGCAGTTTCAAACTCCTATCCATTGAGTCAATGATGCCTTCCAACCAATTCATTCTCTGTCGTCCCCTACTCTTTCTGCTTTCAATCTTTCCCAGCATCAGGGTCTTTGCCAATGAGTCAGTTCTTCGCATCAAGTGGCAAAAGTTTTGGGGTTTCAGCTTCAGCATCAGTCCTTCCAATGAATATCCAGGACTGATTTCCTTTAGGATTGACTGGTTTGATTCCCTTGCTGTCCAAGGGACTCTTAAGAGTCTTCTTCAACACTACAGTTCAAAAACATCAATTCTTTGGCACTCAGTTTTCTTTATGGTCCAACTCTTACATCCATACATGACTACTGGAATTGCTGTCCAGGTTGATCATAGCTTTTCTTCTAAGGAGCTACCGTCTTTTAATTTCATGGCTGCAGTCACAATCTGCAGTGATTTTGGAGCGCAAGAAAATAAAGTCTGTCACTATTTACATTGTTTCCCCGTCTATTTGCCATGAAGTGATGGGATAGGATGCCATTGTTTTAGACCATGTGCAGCTTTCTTTAAGTTCCCCAGGTAGAATCATTTCGTTCCTTTTTGTCCACATATATCTTCTTGTGACATTTATCACAATGTATTGTATTTATGTGCTATTTTTCGCTTCCCTAGTGGCTCAGAGGTTAAAATGTCTGCCTTCAACGCGGGAGACCTAGGTTCAATCCCTGAGTCAGGAAGATCCCCTGGAGAAGAAAATGGCAACCCACTCCAGTATTCTTGCCTGGAGAATCCCATGGACGGAGGAGCCTGGTAGGCTACAGTACACGGGGTCACAAAGAATCGGACACAACTGAGCGACTTCACCTTCACCTTCACCTTTTCTCATTAAACTGTGAACTTAAGGCTCACATTATAAAGTAGACACTCAATGTTGAATGAAACATGAATGTATAAATGAATAAATTAATGAAGTAGGAAATGGTTCATCTTAGGTCTTGAGGTAAATTAACAATTTTAATAGATTAAGCCTCTTGATGAAAGTAAAAGAGGAGAGTGAAAAAGTTGGCTTAAACCTCAACATTCAGAAAATGAAGATCATGGCATCTGGTCCCATCACTCCATGGGAAATAGATGGGGAAACAGTGGAAACAGTGTCAGACTTTATTTTTTGGGCTCCAAAATCACTGCAGATGATGATTGCATCCATGAAATTAAAAGACGCTTACTCCTTGGGAGAAAAGTTATGACTAACCTAGATAGCATATTCAAAATCAGAGACATTACTTTGCCGACTAAGGTCCGTCTAGTCAAGGCTATGTTTTTTTTTTTTTTCCAGTAGTCATGTATGGATGTGAGAGTTGGACTGTGAAGAAGGCTGAGCACCGAGGAATTGATGCTTTTGAACTGTGATGTTGGAGAAGAGTCTTGAGAGTCCCTTGGACTGCAAGGAGATCCAACCAGTCCATTCTGAAGGAGATCAGCCCTGGGATTTCTTTGGAAGGAATGATGCTCAAGCTGAAACTCCAGTACTTGGGCCACCTCATGCAAAGAGTTGACTCATTGGAAAAGACTTTGATGTTGGGAGGGATTGGGGGCAGGAGGAGAAGGGGACGACCCAGGATGAGATGGCTGGATGGCATTACTGACTTGATGGACGTGAGTCTGAGTGAACTCCAGGAGTTTGTGATGGACAGGGAGGCCTGGCGTGGTGCAATTCATGGGGTCGCAAACAGTCGGACATGACTGAGCGATTGAACTGAACTGAACTGAACTGAATAGATTAGAAACACAAGATAATATCTTTGGATTTTTTTGTCTCCATCATGGAGAATGGAGAAAGTCAAGTAGAAACGACCACATTGCTGCTGCTGCATCACTTCAGTCGTGTCCGACTCTGTGCAACCCCATACACGGCAGCCTACCAGGCTCCTCTGTCCTTGGGATTCTCAAGGCAAGAACACTGGAGTGGGTTGCCATTTCCCTCTCCAATGCATGCATGGATGCTAAGTCACTTCAGTCATGTCTGACTCTGTGCGACCCTATGGACAGCAGCCCTCCAGGCTCCTCTGTCCACATTATTCTCCAGGAAAGAATACTAAAGTGGGTTGCCATTTCCTTCTCCCAACAACCACAGTTTGTAAACACAAACCTGTTTTCAGAGAACCTGAAGGAAAAAGCAAGGTCAGGTCAGTTCAGTCACTCAGTCGTGTCTGACTCTTTGTGATCCCATGGACTGCAGCAGGCCAGGCCTCTCTGTCCATCACCAACTTCTGGAGTTTACTCAAACTCATATCCATTGAGTAGGTGATGCCATCCAACCATCTCATCCTCTGTCATCCCCTTCTCCCACCTTCAATCTTTCCCAGCATCAGGGTCTTTTCAAATGAATCAGTTCTTCACATCAGGTGGCCAAAGTATTGGAGTTTCTGCTTCAGCATCAGTCTTTCCAATGAATATTCAGCACTGATTTCCTTTAAAATGCAAGGTAGACTTTTTCAAATCTCAGCTGAATTTCATAAAGAGAATGGGAAAACATAGAAAGCTAATGTACTATTTCTAGTTATTAGCTAAATTTGGTGAACTTTTGTCAGAACACAGGATCAAAAATGTATGAGACATAGTCTGGATACGTTTTAGTTAAAATAATCGATACTGGAGGGAGGTGGGAGGGGTGTTCAGGATGGGGAACACGTGCACCTGTGGCAGATTCATGATGATGTATGGCAAAACCAATACAATATTGTAAAGTAATTAGCCTCCACTTAAAATAAAGAAATTTAAATACAAACAAAATATAAAACTTAAAATATTTAAAATTGATAGCATGTTGGCCACACACACACATACCCCACACCAAACACAAACAACACAGAGAGATATATACATATAAAGAGGAATAAACATATATAAGAGGCTTTCAAGTTTCTTAGCAGGATAAATAAATCTGTTAGTAATTCACTTTGTTCTGTTACAAACAATTTAACATTTTAACATGCGGCTGATATGCTCTGTTAGAATAAGTCTAGTCCAATAAACAGTGCAGTCTGCTTTTTTATGGCTTATTTGCTGCAGGTTTTATTGATCCTTTATTTTTGACCTCAATGGAAACAGAAGAAAATATTAAGAAACAAGTAAAAAAAAAAACATATAAAAGTCAAAAAGTAACATACTTACTAGCCTAGTGAATTATGATTCCAATAGAAAGTAGAGACTGCGAGTCAGAGTGAAAAAAAATTAGATAGAAAATAGAGGTTTTGTTCCACTGCTTTGACACTAGAGAAGGCAGGATGGATAGAAAATAATTTGGACCTTCCAGGAAATAAGAGGAAATTACTTTCACAACCTACAGGTGCCTGGGAGCCCCACTTTTAACACTCTGCAGGAAGGAAAGTCAGACAAAGAAGCAACTGATTAGCTTTCCTCTAGCCTCATTATTTTATATTTGCAATGTTTTCTTAGCTTTCAGGAACCACAGCATTTTTACATTATGTACACACAAAATGCAAAGACCAACTCTGCTAAAGAAGACATAATGTTCAGACTACATAAATGCACTTTATAAAAATGTTAACAATGAACTGGTTAACACAGGAGAAATTATTATCTCCATTGACAGCCTCTGAAATAGAATAATAAATTAATTTCAAAACCAGAAGCTGGACATCTGTCTTGGGTGTACGTTTCAAAGACAGTGAGCCATAAAAGGTGGGGTGTTTGCATCTTATTGTGCTGCTGCTAGCCTTCATTTAGGTGATATATGGTAATGATACCTTGGTCTAAATACAGAAGAAATGACTGATTATGCTTTTAACCCTCACAAATGAAAAGTTAATCATATCACAATAGTAATTCTATTTAAAATATGCCACAGCCCTTTGATGATCACTTGAAATATCTCTCAGGGAAATATGCTTGTGTTACATCTTAGTAAACATGACTGGAAATAACATAAGTGGCCATAACATAATCGGTAATAAAATTCTATGAAACACCACATATTCTCTGAATGCATTCTAGAACTCCTATTAATGTTAATGGGAATAACTAAGCTAGCACAAATGGGAACAAGATGTTTTAACATCTAACACTTTGGAAACTTAATAGTCATAAGCAAAATCAATAGGACTTGGGCCTTATGTTATATGTGAATTCATCCTTCTAAATGGCTGCAATTTGGCATGAAAATAGACTCTTCTCTTGGCTTAGCTATCATTTTTTTCTGCCTGTGAGTTACAGTAGAGACATAATACTATTAAAAAACCTTGTGCCATTATTCTTTAAGGAAAATACTATAAGGTTTCAAAATGCTATATATTTCTAAATGTATTTGTCTTATAAAGCAGCATTTAGTGACTTCAAATGGTGTTGAGGGACATTGAAGCCATAGTTTATTTTTCTGGCTCAATCATTGATTTGCTTTGGAATTCTGGACAAGGTATTCGGCCTTCAAATGAGCTTCAGTTCATGAAGCTGTAAAATTTGTCAAAGTAGCCATCATGCCCTGTATTAACCTGATAAGAAAATGAATTTAAAATACAGTTGGGCAATCCAACATGAACACTTTGCTAGAAATGTTTCTACTATCCACATATGGGGAGCACATTGGGGGTGGCACCACACATTCCCTCCTAGAACTTTAAATGACCAGATGCCTTGGGACTTCCTCTTTTATATTACTGCTTTGAGACTCAATCTGCTTTTTACTCTTTCTCCTCTTTACTGCTCTTTGTATATAGCATTCAGCTTGATAATCTTTTATGGGCCAAAAATATTCACACTTTATCTATTCAGCAGCTGTTTTTATTAAATGCCTTCCAAGAGGTGGAGATGAACTTTAATGCTGTAGCATCAACAGACCCTTCCCTCATTAAGGTGACATTCTGGTGGGTTATCATGGAAAATAAATGAGATTAAAAAAATGTGTGGTATATCAGAAGAAAAATGTTGTAGGTAAAATGATGCAGTGAAGGAGCTATACAGTCCATGGACTTCTCCAGGCCAGAATACTGAAGTGGGTCACCTTTCCCTTCTCCAGGGGATCTTCCCAA
This sequence comes from Redunca redunca, assembly GCA_006410935.1. NCBI lineage: Eukaryota > Metazoa > Chordata > Mammalia > Artiodactyla > Bovidae > Redunca > Redunca redunca. The sequence continues at coordinate 135,025 of SJYQ01001837.1, read as the reverse complement.
CCCAGGGCTCAAACCCAGGTCTTCTGAATTGCAGGCAGATTTTTTACCAGCTGAGCCACAAGGGAAGCCCAAGAATACTGGAGTGGGTAGCCTACCCCATCTCAAATGGATCTTCCCAACCCAGGAATTGAACTGGAGTGTCCTGCAGTGCAGGTGGATGCTTTACCAACTGAGCTATCAGGGAAGCCCAATGGGATGTGTTGCAATTTTACCCAAATTGTTAGGAAGGTTTTCTAAATAGCGATGTTTGAGTAAAGATTCTCTTGAGTAGGAACTATGGAAATATTTTGTTCAGTCACTCAGGAGTGTCCAACTCTTTGCTACCCCATGGACTGCAGCACACCAGGCTTCTCTGTTCTATATCATTTCCCAGTGTTTGCTCAAACTCATGTCAATTGAGTAAGTGATGCACCAACCATCTCATCTTCTGTCATCCCCTTCTCCGCTTGCCTTCAATCTTTCCCAGTTATCTTTACTAATGAGTCAGATCTTTGCATCAGATGGCCGAAGTATTAGAGCTTCAGTTCCAACGTCACTCCTTCCAAAGATTATTCAGGGCTCATTTCTTTAGAATTGACTGGTTTGATCTCCTTGCAGTCCAAGGGACTCTTAAGAGTTTTCTCCAACACCACAGTTCAAAGGCATCAGTTCTTTGGTGCTCAGCTTTCTTTATGATTAAATTTTCAAATCAATAATGACTACTGGAAAAACTATAGCTTTGACTATACGGATTTTTGTTGGCAGAGTAATGTCTCTGCTTTTTAATATGCTGTCTAGGTCTGTCATAGCTTCTTTCAAGGAGCAAGCATCGTCTAATTTCATGGCTGCTGTAACCATCTGCAGTTATTATAAGGTCCAAGAAAATAAAGTCCATCGCTGTTTCCCCATCTATTTGCTATGAAGGCATGGGATTGGATACCATGATCTTCATTTTTTGAATGTTGAGTTTCAAGACAACTTTTTTACCTTCCACCTTCTTTCCTTTCTTCCCATTGACCTCATCGAGAGACTCTTTAGTCCCTCTTCACTTTCTGCCATAAAGGTGATGTCTTTTGCATATCTGAGGTGATTGATATTTCTCCTGGCAATCTTGATTCCAACTTGTGCTTCATTCAGCTCAGCATTTTGCATGATGTACCCTGTATAAAAGTTAAATAAGCAGGGTGACAATATACAGCCTTGATGTACTCTTTTCCCAATTTTGAAACAGTCTATTGTTCCATGTCCAGTTCTAATTGCTGCTTCTTCACTTGTATACAGGTTTTTCAGGAGGCAGGTAAGGTTGTCTAGTATTCCCATCTCTGAGAATTTTCAACCGTTGCTGTGATCCACAAGTCAAAGACTTTAGAGTAGTCAAAGAAGCAGAAATATATGTTTTTCTGGAATTCTCTTGTTTTTCTATGATCCAGCGGATTTTGGCAACTTGATCTCTGGTTTCTCTGCCTTTTCTAAATCCAGCTGGGACATCCGGAAGTTCTCGCCTCATGTATCCTTGGAGCCTAGTTTGGAGAATTTGAAGCATTACTTTGCTAGCATGTGAAGTGAGTGCCAATTGTGTGATAGTTTGAACATTCCTTGTCATTGCCCCTTTTGGGGACTGGAATTAAAATTGACCATTTGCAATTCCATGGCCACTGGTGAGTTTTCCAAATTTGCTGGCATAATGAGTGCAGCACTTTCACAGCATCATCTTTTAGGATTTGAAATAGCTCAGCTGGAATTCTATCACCCCCATTAGCTTTGTTCATAGTGTTGCTTCCTAAGGCCAACTTGACTTTGCACTCCAGGATGTCTAGCTCTAAGTGAGTGATCACACCATCATGCTTATATGGGTTATCAAGATCTTTTTTGTGTAGTTCTTCTGTGTATTCTTGCTTCCTCTTAATATCTTCTGCTTTTTTTAAGGTCGTACCATTTCTGTCCTTTATTGTGCCCTGGTATCTCTAATTATCTTGAAGAGATCTCTAGTCTTTCCCATTCTGTTGTTTTCCTCTATTTTTTTTACACTGATCACTTAGGAAGGCTGTCTTATCTCTCCTTGTTATTCTTTGGAACTCTGCATTCAAATGGGTAGACCTTTTCTTTTCTCCTTTGCCTTTCACTTCTTTTCTCTGCTATTTGCAAGGCCTCCTCAGACAACCATTTTGCCTTTTTGCGTTTCTTTTTTTGGGGGGATGGTTTAGATCACTGCCTCCTGTACAATGTTACAAACCTTGGTTTATAGTTCTTCAGGCAGTCTTTTTATCAGATCTAATCCCTTGAATCTATTTGCTACTGTCACTGTATAATTGTAAAGGATTTGATTTATTTCATACCTGAATGGCCTAGTGGTTTTCCTTATGTTCTTCAATTTAAGTCTGAATTTTGCAATAAGAAGTTCATGATCTGAGCCACAGTCAGCTCCTGGTCTTATTTTTGATGACTGTATAAAACTTCTCCATCATTGGCTGCAAAGAATATAATCAATCTGATTTCAGTATTGACCATGGTGATGGTCATGGTGATGTCTGTGTCTAGAGTCATCATTTGTGTTGTTGGAAGAGGGTGTTTGCGATGCCCAATTCAGTCTCTTGGCAAAACTCAGTTAGCCTTTTCCCTGTTTCATTTTGTACTCCAAGGACAAACTTGCTTGTTACTCCAGGTATCTTTTGATTTATGACTTTTGCATTCCAGTCCCCTATAATGAAAAGGACATCTTTTTTTGGTGTTAGATCTAGAAGGTCTTGTAGGTTTTCATAGAACTGTTCAACTTCAGCTTCCTAAGCATTAGTAGTTCAGGTATATACTTGGATTACTGTGAAATTGAATTGTTTGCCTTGGAAATGAACAGAGATAAGTCTGTCATTGTTGAGAGTGCATCCAAATATTGCATTTCAGACTTTTTTTTTTTATTGACTATGAGGGCTACTGCATTTCTTCTAAGAGATTCTTGTCCACAGTAGTAGGTATAATGGTCATCTGAATTAAATCCACCCATTCTGGTTCATTTTGGTTCACTGATTCCTAAAATATTAATGTTCACTCTTGGCATCTCCTGTTTGACCACTTCCAATTTACCTTCATTCATGGGCCTAACATTCCAGATTCCTATGCAGTATTGTTCTTTACAGCATCACACTTTACTTTTACCTTCAGATTTATCCACAACTAGGCTTTGATCCACTTTGGCTCAGCCTTTTCATCCTTCTGGATCTATTTCTCTGCTCTTCTCCGGTAGCATATTGGGCACTTACCCATATAGAAAGTTCATTTTTCGGCGTCATGTATTTTTGCCTTTTCATGCTATTCTTGGGGTTCTCAAGGCAAGAATACTGAATTTGTTTTCCATTTCCTTCTCCAATAGACCCACATTTTGTCAAAACTCTCCACCATGACACATCTGACTCTGGTAATCAAGATGGCACATACTTCATCTTCTGGAAAAACATCATAATTGCAACAAGCTGCTGAGTAACCATTGACAGGAAAATGTTGTATCCCACCCAAAAATATACGTCACATCCAAGGGCAAAGGAGAAACCCCAAGAAGACAGTACAGGGCCAGGGGCGGGGGGTAGGATAAAATCACCTTTAAAATAAAATCTCAGACCTGCCAGAGACTCTCAGAGGGTGCAAAGAAAACTTTGTTTGCACCAGAACCAAGGGAAAAGAGCAGTGACCTCCCACAAGAGACTGAGCCAGACCTACTTTTGAGTATTTGAGGTGTGAACCAGATCTGCTTTGAGACCTGCCTTTGACTGTGGAGGCACGGGTCAGCAGCCTGCCTCAGGGGCAAGCGATCTGGCTACAGCAGACCTTGAAGGTGCGGTATGTGGTGTAAGTCCTCTTGGAGGAGGTCGCCATTAGTTCCACTATTAAGTTGCCAAGCAGAAGACCTACAAACTGGAGAACATTATACCAAAAAAGTTCTCTCACTGTTTTAAATGTTCTAGGGCCCACAACAGATTTCCCAACATGGGGATCTGTTAAAAGGACTGAGAATGCCCAGGGAATTTGAATTTCAATGGGGTTTGATTACAGACATTCCACAGGACCTGGGAAACAAACTCTCAGAGAGCACAAGAAAACTTTGTATGTATCAAGGCTCAGGAGAAAGGAGCAGTGATCCCACAAGATACTGAACCAGACTTGCCTGTGAGTGTCCAGGAGTCTCCAGTGAAAGCATGGGTCCACAGTGGCCTGCAATGGGGTTAGGGACATTGACTACTACAGTCCTTGGAACCATGGCATGCTTGAACAAGTCAGTTTGAAGGAGGTTGCCAATACTGCCATTACCCCTACCATAGTTTGGCCTCAAGCCTACCCATCAGCAGAAAATTGGATTAAAGCTTCACTGAGCATGGCCTTGCCCACCAGAGCAAGACCCAGTTTCCCCACAGCCAGTCCCTCCCATCAGGAAGCTTGTACAAGCCTCTTATCTGCATCCATCAGAGGGCAGACAGAATGAAAGCCACAATCACGGAAAACTAATCCAAACTGATCACATAGATCACAACCTTTTCTAACTTAATGAAACTATGAGCCATGCCATGTAGGACCACCTGAGATGGACAGGTCATGGAAATATTTCAGGGAATAGAATTCTAGGCAGAAGTTGTGGCAAGAGTGATTCCTTGAGTTGGGAGGGGACATGGTATGTTTGCGAACAGTAGAGTCCAGTGAAGTTTTGCAGAATGAGTGAGGAGTTGGTGGCATAGGGGAAGTGGCTTTAAAGGTGACTGGTGAGAGGGCTTTGACATTAACTCTGATTTAGAAGGAAAGTCATGGGAAGGTTTCAAACTGTGTGTGATATGATATAAATTACATGCGTGCGTGCTCAGTCATGTCTGACTCTTTGTGACCTCAAGGACTGCAGCCTGCCATGCTCTTCTGTACATGGAAGTTTCCAGGCAACAATACTGGATTACACATTAAGATAATCACTCTACCTATTGTTTAGGGAACAAACAGTGAAGGGACAAAGAAAAACTTAAGGAGACCAGTTTATTGCCAATAATCCAGGAGAGAGGTGATGGTAATTTTGACGAAGGTGGTAGCAGTAACAATGCTGAGAAATAATCAGATTCCAGATACATTTTGCATCTAGAGCCACAGCAATTTGCTTTTGTATGGAAATTTTGTGTGGGAGAGTACATCTTCAAGATTTTTGGCCTGAACATACAGAAGACTGAAATTGACATTCATTGAGATGTTTGGATGTGAGAGTTGGACTATAAAGAAAGCTGAGTGCCAAAGAATTGATGCCTTTGAACTGTGGTGTTGGAGAAGACTCTTGAGAGTCCCTTGGACTGCAAGGAGATCCAACCAGTCAATTCTAAAGGAAATCAATCCTGAATATTCATTGGAAAAACTGGTGCTAAACCTGAAACTCCAATACTGGCCACATGACGAGAAGAACTGATTCACTGGAAAAGACCCTGATGCTGCGAAAGACTGAAGGTGGGAGGAGAAGGGTATGACAGAGGATGAGATAGTTGGATGTCATCACCGAATTGGTGGACATGAGTTTGAGCAAGCTCTGGGAGATTGTGAAGGACAGAGAAGCCTGGTGTGCAACGGACCATGGGATCTCAAAGAGTCGGACATGACTGAGTGACTGAATTGAACTGAACTGAGACGTGGAAGGCTGTAATGATAGGAGAAATTAGGAGATTCATTTTAGGTACATTGGGTTTGCAAGATATGTTATCATCAGAAGGAAAATGGTTAATAGAGATCTGTGGATTCTAGTTTGGAGTTTAGGACAAGTCCAGTCTGGAGATATCAATTCATCAATCATGAGCAGAGTAATGTTATCTAAAGCCAAAGAACTGGATCAGTTCACCAAAGGAGTAGATATAGGCTGAAAATAACACAGAGCCATCCTGAAGCTCTTCAAGAGAAAGAGACCAGACAGATAAGGAAAAGCCAGTAAGTCTAAGAAATTTTAGCCAGCGAGGCAGAGGAATATCCACAAGAGTGGTTCTGAGGAGCCAAGAGAAGAAAGCATTTCCAGAAGAAGGGAGAGGTCTATTTTGTTAGAGTTTACTGACAAGTCAGGTGGGATGCTTACAGGGAACTGACCTTGGGTTTAGAAATGCAGAGTTGCTAGTATTTGTGACAACAGAATTTTTTGCGGTCTTCAATGAAGGAAACCTGATTCAAGTAGATTCAAAATCAAACGGGAGGAGAGGAAAAGATGGTGAGGAGCTCAGGCAGCTCCTCTGAGAAGTTTTTTTTCTGTATAGAGGGGCAGAAAAATGGAGAAGTAGCTATAAGAAAATGTAGGGTCAATAAGAAGCTCTTTAAATGTGAGAGTTAATAGAATATTTCTAGGTGCTTGCATACTTACTATTTTGCATTTTTCTCATTGAAATAAAAAGTAAAGTTGCTGTCTTAGAGTAAATACAGGGGAAGCATTTTGGATATTTGAGGAGAAGAATTAAAAAGTAAATAAACTAGGAAAATATATAGATCATTCAGAATGATGTTGACCATAACGGAAACTAATGCCAGTTATGAGAGAATAGAGGTGAAGAACAGTTTTGGGAATCACCTCTACATCTCCATGTTCTTCTTTTTTTTTTTTTCAGTTTCTCTTTTTTATCCTTTTTTGTCCCCCTGCCACTACATAACAAGTGTGGGAGCTCACTGTATCATCTCAGGCTGGTTTGACAGATACAAGGGATATTTCAGATTATAAACTAAGTCTTTAAGTAATATTTGAAGTGACTATATACTCTGATAACCTAAGTCTTAAAAAGAATTTATTGACCACATCTGGGGACTTTTCCTTTCCTTGTTTTCATTGCTGTATGCCACCCATGCTTTATTTGACTCTTGCAGGATTTCTGCAGCCTTGTCTCAGCCCAGGCCCCTGACATCTGCTCCAGCTTGTACATTTTATATTCTGTTTTTAGAAGATTCTTTCCTCCAGATCTCCTTTGCCGGAACCTTACTTTGTGCCCTCATTATCTTTCATCTGACTATGGTATTTTCTTCCTGAAAATGCTCACTGCTTCTCATTTTTACTTGCTGGCAGTCAATCCTCATGCTATTTTTTTTTTTTTCTTGAGGTATAGTTGATTTACAATGTTGTCTGGGTACAACAAAGTGATTCAGTTACACAGACATATATATGTATTTTTTTCAGATAATTTTCCCTTATAGCTTATTACAAACATCGAGTAGAGTTCTTTGTGTTATATAGTAACTTATTGCTATTTGTGTATTTTATATATAGTAGTGTGTATGTGTTAATCCTAGCAATACTATTTTGAAACAGTAGTAATCATGCTTATTTCTGGCTTAAAAACATGTAGTGGACTATAGTGCCATTATGATGAATTTTATTTATTTAAAAATGTTATTGGTATAGCTGATTTACAATGTTGTATTAGTGTCCGCTATACAGCAAAGTGAATCAGTTATACATATACGTGTATCCACTCTTGTTTTAGACATTTTTCCCATACAGGGCATTACAGAGTATTGAGTAAAGTTGCCTGTGTTATATAGTAGGTCCTTATTAGTTATCTATTTTATATCTAGTAGTGTGTATATGTCAATCCCAATCTACTAATTTATTCTTCCCCTCCTTACCTTCTGGTAACCAGAAGTTTGTTTTCTACATCTGTGATTATATTTCTGTTTTGTAGATATGTTTATTTGCACCCTTTTCCTATATTCCACATATTAATGGTATCATATGACATTTGTCTTTCTTTGACTTATTTCACTCAGTATGACAATCCCTAGGTCCATCCATGTTGCTGCAAATGGCATTATTTCACTCCTTTTTATGGTTTAGTAATATTCCATTTTATATATGCATATATAACACATATTCTTTATCCATTCATCTGTTGATACATATAAATTTTACAAGCTCAGCTGATCTTTCCGGTCTCTTTCTTAGATTACATACTTCCTTCCTGTGTTCCTTGTTCATCACAGACCTCCTGCTCTTTCTCAAATGTACCAAGCTCTTTCAGCCTTCCACCAGATATATATGGATTTCTATGCCCTTTCCATCTAGAGAAGAATAGACCAATAGCTCTAACTCAAGCATCTCCTCCAGGATGAAGTCTGTCTCCATTTTTTTTATGTGGGCAATTACCAGTTACCTCATCTATGCTTCCTTCTCCTCCGTAGGACTTTGTCTCATTAAAGCATGATTTTGGCTTACTGTTATATCCCTCATGTCTAGAACGATTCTTGGCTAATTAGATGCACAAAAAATACCAGATAAATAAGCACCTTAAGCTGTATGGCAGGATCTGGAACATGGCACGCATTTAAAAGTGGCTATTGGATGCTTCTCACTGCTTCTAAATATTTTGCTGACTTTAAATGCCTCTTTTCCTTTCTCATATGGATCCACCACAAAGACTTTAATTGTGGCAAGATGACTCATATAACTCAAATGTGAGGACCACAGTATCTTGTTTGTGAATAGCCAATATTTTTCCCTTGGTAACCCAGATGTACAGTTGGCCCTACTTGCACTTCCCTTCTGATAGGGCCTCATTAATTTTTTGGCATGACTGAAGATTTATTCAAAAATAAACTAGCTTCAGTTTATAAAAGAAAACCCAATTTATAAATGAGTTACAGGTGGCCAAAATAGATTAGAATGAAAATCTCCCATACAATCTCATCTAATCCACCTGCATTTGTTGTGTGTGTGTGTGTGTGTGTGTGTGAATGCATGGCATCAAGCATGTAAAAACAAAGTGAAATGAAGTGAAGTGGCTCAGTTGTGTCTGACTCTTTGCGACCCCATGGACTGTAGCCTATCAGGCTCCTCCATCCATTAGATTTTCCAGGCAAGAGTACTGGAGTGGGGTGCCATTTCCTTTTACAGAGGATCTTCCCAACCCAGGGACTGAACCTGGGTCTCCCGCATTGTAGACAGATGCTTTACTGTCTGAGTCACCAAGGAAGTAAAAACAAAACACGGTAAAACTTTTTATTTTTTTTTATAATTTTTATTTTTACTTTAGTTTACTTTACATTACTGTATTGGTTTTGCCAAACATTGACATTAATTCACCACGAGTGTACATGCATTCCCAAACACGAATCCCCTCCCATCTCCCACCCCGTACCATCCCTCTGGGTCCTCTCCTTGCGGTAAAACTTTTTAAAAGGGAATTGTGTTATTGGCACACACAAAGAGTAATGGACACAGATTTCCCACCTCTGTGATCTTACACCCTAGATTCTAGAGCATGGCCTTCAAAAAAGCTTGGCCTCTTCTCTCTCAGTTTGGCCATAAATAACAATACATATGGTTGAAAGTTAGTGCTTTTTGATGAATTAGCATATTGTTTGAACAAAAATTTTAGCCTCTATTCTAATAATTTCTTTCAATTGGGAAGCATGATATTGTTTATAAGTTATTCTTATTAAAAATAATAAAGTATAGTTTATAGAAGAAGGGGCTAGTAAACGTATTTGGAGGGATATTTTGTTGTGCAAAACAAAAAATAATGAGACTGAACTTTCATTGCTTCGGTGAGCCACCTTCCCAAAACTGACAGCCTTGTCAAGATTCAAGTTTTCTAGGTAAAAAGTAGAATACCACATCTCTAATCCTAAATCTATGCAAGAGAGCAATAGATTAGCCCACCACAGTTATTCTTCCTTTACTTTCAGTATTTATATATATATATTTATATTCTTATCTCAAGAAATTGGGTCTCCCTGTTCTCTGACAAAATGTAGTGACAATGGTGTTAGCAGAAGTGAAAAGATTACAATGAATGATTTATTTTAAATGAAAATATTTATTTACTTCTTTACTCTTGACTGTGTTAGGTCTTCATTGCTACACTCACTTTTCTCTAGTTTCGGCAAGCAGGGGCTACTCACTGGCTGTGCTGCATGGGCTTCTCATGTGCTAGCTTCTCTTGTTGGGGAATACAGACCCCAGGACACTTGGGCTTTAGTAGTTGTGGTTCCTGGGCTCTAGAGTGTGAGCTCAGTAGTAGCAGCACACAGGTTTAGCTGTTCTTCAGCATGCGGGATCTTCTCAGACAGGGATCCTTTAGAATGGACTGGTTGTGTGTGGTGTTAGAAAGTGATCTAGTTTCATTCTTTTACAAGTTGTTGACAAATTTTCCCAGCACCACTTGTTAAAGAGATTATCTTTTCTCCGTTGTATATTCTTGCATCCTTTGTCAAAGATAAGGTGTCCATAGGTGTGTGAATTTATCTCTGGGCTTTCTATTTTGTTCCATTGATCTATATTTCTGTCTTTGTGCCAGTACCATACTGTCTTGATGACTGTGGCTTTNTAGTAGAGCTTGAAGTCAGGCAAGTTGATTCCTCCAGTTCCATTCTTCTTTCTCAAGATTGCTTTGGCTATTCGAGGTTTTTTGTATTTCCATATAAATCTTGAAATTATTTGTTCTAGTTCTGTGAAGAATACCGCTGGTAGCTTGATAGGGATTGCATTGAATTTCTAGATCGTTTTGGATAGTATACTCATTTTCACTATATTGATTCTTCCGATCCATGAACATGGTATATTTCTCCATCTATTAGTGTCCTCTTTGATTTCTTTCATCAGTGTTTTATAGTTTTCTATATATAGGTCTTTAGTTTCTTTAGGTAGATATATTCCTAGGTATTTTATTCTTTTCGTTGCAATGGTGAATGGGATTGTTTCCTTAATTTCTTTTTCTACTTTCTCATTATTAGTGTAAAGGAATGCAAGGGATTTCTGTGTGTTGATTTTATATCCTGCAACTTGACTATATTC
>SJYQ01001837.1:100139-114334 GCA_006410935.1 Redunca redunca | reverse complement strand
TATGTATATACCATGTCTTCTTTATCCATTCCTCTATTGATGAACATTTCAGTTGCTTCCATGTTCTGGCCATTGTAAAAAGTACTCTTATGATTATACATAACATTATATACCGTTGCAGTGAGTGTAACTTTGTGAATTAGAATTTTCTCTAGATAAATGCCCTGAGGTGGGATTGCTGGATTACATGTTAACTCCATTTTTAGTTTTTTTAAGGAATATCTATACTGTTTTCCCTAGTAGCTGCGCTACTATGTTACATTCCCATCAACATTGTAGGAGGGTTCCCTTTTCTCCACACCATTTTAGCATATGATATTTATAGACTTTTAAATGATGGCCACTCTGATATCCGTTGGATCATCAAAAAAGCAAGAAAGTTCCAGAAAAACATCTATTTCTGTTTTATTAACTATGCCAAAGCCTTTGACTGTGTGGATCACAACAAACTATAGAAAATTCTGAAAGAGTTGGGAATACCAGACCACCTGACCTGCCTCTTGAGAAATCTGTATGCCAGTCAGGAAGCAACAGTTAGAACTGGACATGGAACAACAGACTGGTTCTAAATAGGAAAAGGAGTGCATCAAAGCTATATATATTGTCACCCTGCTTATTTAACTTACATGCAGAGTACATCATGAGAAACGCTGGCCTGAAGCACAAGCTGGAATGAAGATTGCCGGGAGAAATATCAATAACCTCAGATATGCAGATGACACCACCCTTATGGCAGAAAGCAGTGAAGAACTAAGGAGACTCTTGATGAAAGTGAAAGAGGAGAGTAAAAAAGTTGGCTTAAAACTCAACATTCAGAAAACTAAGGCCCTGGCATCTGGTCCCATCACCTCATGGGAAATAGATGGGGAAAGAGTGGAAACAGTGACAGACTTTATTTTTGGGGGGAGGGGCTCCAAAATCACCGCAGATAGTGACTGTAGCCATGAAATGAAAGATGCCTGCTCCTTGGGAGAAAAGTTATGACCAACCTAGACAGCATATTCAAAAGGAGAGACATTACTTTGCCAACAAAGGTCCATCTAGTTAGGCTATGGTTTTTCCAATAGTCTTATATGGATGACTGATGCTGAAGCTGAAACTCCAATATTTTGGCTACCTGATGTGGAGAACTGACTCATCTGAAGTGACTCTGATGCTGGGAAAGATTGAAGGTGGGAGGAGAAGGGGAAGACAGAGCATGAGATGGTTAGATGGCATCACTATCTCAATGAACATGCGTTTGAGTAAACTACGGGAGTTGGTGATGGACAGGGAGGCCTGGAGTGCTGCAGTCTATGGGGTTGCAAAGAGTTGGACACGACTGAGCAACCGAACTGAACAGAACTCTGACTTGTATGAGGTGATACCTCATTGTGCTTTATATTTCTCTAATAATTAGTGATGTTGGGCATCTAGTCATGTGCTGATTGGCCATCATGGATGGTGTTCTTGATTCTTCATAGTGAACGGGCTTTTACGTGTTCTTGTGCTCTTGTGGTTTTTCTTTCAGCTATTACATTGTGTGTGGTGATTAACAAAATAAGAGCGTACTGCTAAGACATTTCAGTTCGATTTCATCTGCTTCTATTACTTAGTTCACCTCCCTTTGTCTTGTGTACCTCCAAACTATGGTCATGATCCCAAGCATACTTTTTTCCCTTAATGATTTCTTAAACTGACTATTGACACAATTATCACTTATACATTTTTTTTAAACTAGTTTCTTAGAGGTAGATCATTTTTTGTTGTTATTTAATTTTTTTCCTATTTAATTATTTATTTTTTGATAAATGAACACCAGGTAACCTGGGATAGGATACTAAGTCTGGGATACTACCAAATGATGAGACACTCAGAACAGGGAGAAGGTTCACCTCTTTGGATTGGCAGCAAAAATAAGAATCGACTCTAGGATTCCAACTAAATCTTGATCAGTATCAGAGAGATACAAGTCTAAACATCATCACTGACTCATTATTTTTTTCCAGCAAATCCTTTGTATCTCCTTTAAAAAAATATCTAGCATCCTACTATCTCTCCCAGCCCCCTATAATTTTTCTTGAAAGAAAAGCTATGGCAAACCTAGACAGCACTTAAAAGCAGAGACATCACTTTATCAACAAAGGTCCCTCTAGTCAAACTAAAGGTTTTTCCAGTAGTAATGTATGGATGCAAGACTTGGACCCTAAAGAAAGCTGAGCACCTAAGAATTGATGCTTCTTAACTGTGATGTTGGAGAAGACTCTTGAGAGTCCCTTGGACTGCAAAATCAAACTAGTCAATCCTAAAGGAAATCAGTTCTGAATATTCAGTGGAAGGACTGATGCTGACATTGAAGTTCCAATAGTTTGGCCACCTAATGTGAAGAACTGCCTCAATGGTCTTTTCAGACCCTGATGCTGGGAAAAATTGAAGGTGAGAGGAGAAGGGGGCGACAGAGGATGAGATGGTTGGATGGCATCACCGACTCAATGGACATGAGTTTGAGCAGGAACTGGGAGATTGTGAAGGACAGGGAAGCCTGGTGTGTTGCAGTCCATGGGGTCGCAAAGAGTCAGACATGACTGAGTGACCGGACACCCCTATAGCACCTCCAACACCACTTCTCTAAAAGACTGTATGATATTCTCAATCTGATTCCATCCTTACCTTGAATAGACTAATTTCTACATTGCATCCATCTGATCCTTTAAAACTGAGGTTAGATCACATCATCTTTCCTCAGAACAAACTACTGACACCCCATTTACCTCTGAGTAAGAGTCAACATCTGTATAAGTGCCAATGAACACATGGTCTAAACTGTTCATCTTATTCCGCGTGTGTTACTCAACTACCATAGACTGGGTAGCTTATAAATAACAGAGATTTGTTTCTCANACCCCTATAGCACCTCCAACACCACTTCTCTAAAAGACTGTATGATATTCTCAATCTGATTCCATCCTTACCTTGAATAGACTAATTTCTACATTGCATCCATCTGATCCTTTAAAACTGAGGTTAGATCACATCATCTTTCCTCAGAACAAACTACTGACACCCCATTTACCTCTGAGTAAGAGTCAACATCTGTATAAGTGCCAATGAACACATGGTCTAAACTGTTCATCTTATTCCACGTGTGTTACTCAACTACCATAGACTGGGTAGCTTATAAATAAACAGAGATTTGTTTCTCATTGTTCTAGAGGCTGGAAATCTGAGATCAAGGTGCCCACATGGTGAATTGAGTTTCCACTTCCTGCTTGTAGAGTTCTCACTGTGTCCTCAGGTGGCAGAAGGAATGGAAGGTCCTGGTAGTCTCTTTTGTAAACACCCTAATCTCACAATGGCTCCATCTTCATGACCAAATCACCTCCCACAGACCCCATCTCCCAACACCACCATCTTGGGCACTATGTTTCACTGTGTGAATGTTGGAGAGACATAAACCCTGATCTTACTTTTCTATGATGTCTCATCTCACCACTTCCTTGGTCATTGTATCCAGATACACCCACCTCCGTGCTCTTACTAAATATAACCAACATCGTTTCATGTCAAATTTGCATGTTCTGTTTCTCCTGGCTGAAATATCTTTTCATTAGCTAGTCAGAGGGCTCAGGCCCTGCTTATGACAAGCCTTTATCCACCAGGCAGCTTAGCCCTCAGCCTTTCCTTGAAGAGGCTGTTCTAAATTGTACCTATTCACAGCTCCATTTTGATCTTTTCCATCCTCTTGGTTTTTTTTACTGACCTCTCTGGGCTTCCTGTGTAGCTCAGTTGGTAAATTACCTGCCAGCAATGTGGGAGATCTGGGTTCAATTCATGGGTTGGGAAGTTCCCCTGGAGAAGGAAATGGCAACCCACTCCATTATTCTTTCCTGAATCCCATGGACAGAGAAGTGGGGCAGGCTACAGTTCATGGGATCGCAAGAGTTGGATACAACTTAGTGCTATCTTTCCTGTCCAGTTGGAATGTCTGCTCCCTGAAGTCAGAATAGGAATACAGATGCACACATACAGAACGGACTAGTGGACACAGAGGGAGAAGGAGAGGATGGGACGAATTGAGAAAGTAACATTGACATGTACACATTACCATCTGTAAAATAGATAGCTAGTGGGAAGCTGCTATTTAGCATGGGGAGCTCAACCCAGTGCTCTGTGATGACCTACAGATGTGGGAAGAAGGTTCAAGAAGGAGGGCATATATGTATACATTTAACTGATATACTTTATTCTACAGTAGAAGCCAAAATAACATTTTAAAGCAATTATATTCCTATAAAAAAGAGCTTTTGTCTTTTTTTTCCCACTTTATATGTCCCATACTCAGAACAGTGCCTGGCACATGATATTTAATCAATTTTTTTTCAAATGAATTATATACCTTGATTAACAGTATTTTTTAAAAGAAAAATTCACTGTCTACATCATAGAACCAAATCCTAGCTCTACCATCTGCTGGGCAAGGAATGCATGAAGCTCTTGAGAGGGGTAGTGTCTGTATGTTGAAGATGGTAAGTACAAGGTCATAAATTCTGGGTTGAAATTTAGGAAAATGTAACTAAGGATTAAAAAGTACTGGATTCTCCTGCTGAAATCAGCCCTTGGAACATAACTGACTTAGATTAATTCCCCAGTTACATCATTTTTGGTCAGTCCTGGTAGCTTCCTTGGTTACTGCATATTTTTTCTGCAATGGACATCTCTTTTCATTAACCTACTATGAAATAGTATCCTATTTCACAGCTGTTTTACTAAATGTTGAAATCAAATTGGTGTATAATTTCCACAGAGGGTGGGTAGAGGAGAAGGAAAGATATACTTTCAATAAAAATGCCAAGTAATATCTTCCTTAATTTTACACTGACCTCCAATTTAGGAAAAGCATTAAACTTCTGGTCATATACTTAGAACTTATTTCCCATTTCATTTAATCTGATGATGTCACCAAGGAAACTGGCTTACTTGGAGTGCTAGGAATGGCTGTTGTGAAATATTTCCTACCATGACAATCTTCAGGGAACTTTATAACGATTTAATGAGAGAGAGAAAGGGAGAGTGAGAGGGAATTTAAATCAGCTAGAAAATTAGATAATAGAAGCTGTGCTCCTATACAGTTCTGCCAACAAGCTATGTTGATGTTGACTTTGGGAAACTACTGTTATCTTCCAGGACCTCACTTCTCTTTTGAACAAGGGCATAACACCTACATTCCAGGGTTGTCAAGGATTAGCACAAATAAGAAATACATATATAACTATAAATGTAAAACTCTTTGACATACAGTTTTGCTAAAATGCCTTAGTTATTTTTTTATAGAATTCTGACTTGTCCTCATTCANTAACTACATTCTGTGCTAAGCATTCAAGATGCAAAGATAAGTCCAACATAGTCCTGGATCTGTGTTTTATTCCTGGATTGTTCAGATTTAAGTTTCATTCTTCCTGCATTGACTGAAATCTGCTACCGTCCTCCACACATACCTTTTTTATTAGTGAATTAAAACTCCTTTTCTGTGTGTGAAATATAATGAGATCATCAGATTGTATTCATGTATTCAGATTCAACACATGAGTCACTTTTGGAAAACAGCTTATTTTGTAAAATACCTGATTATTTAAAAAAGTACTTTTTTTTTGTGGTACACACAAAAGTGTTTTTGTTTCCTTCCCAGCTGAATTGAAATACATCTTCTTATAATTTAGTTTCCTCTTCTACTGCTCATAAATGATTACACACATCCTGGAGAATTTTTTTTCTCCCTGACAATTCATTACATTGAATGGCACGTGCAATATCCCATCTGTCTTTCTAAAGGCACATCAATATTGGCCTCCTTTGATTGAACTATCTAGACCAGCAATTCATTAACCTGTGACACATCAGCCCTCTTGTTTCATTATTGCTCCCTTAATGCTTCTCTGGTATTCAGAGATAACAGGAAGTTTCTTATTTTCTACTTAAATATTTAGCTTTCTGAAATGCAATTATTTTCCATTTTAAGTGCTAGACCATAGCCTCTAGACACAAGGCTATAAGTAAGAAAATATGCCAGGCATTATATAATACTGAATAGACATGAACATTTTCACAGACATTTCCTTTGGATTTTACTGTATTTTCCTCTCTTTCTCTACATTTAGTTTTTTTCTTTTTTTGTTCCAGCTCTCATATTTAATCAGGTTGTGCATTAAAATAGAAACATAGTGATTTCTTTCACCTTCTTGGTAATCAACTGCCTTTTTTTTTAGTGGTTGAAAGTGACAGTGGAATTAATCTTTAGATGTCACCTGTCCTGGAGGTAAATGTGTAAGGTGTAACATCACCTGATATTCCTAGATGCCATTGGGGACTATCTATCATTTTCTATTTATTATGTATGTCTTTTCTCTTAATCTCTGCTATGTCAGAATTATTTTCTATTGTAAATATGAGCTGAGAATCATACCATTGCTTCTTGACAGTTGATGTTCTGATGGGCAGGAGGAAAAATAATCAAACAGATATTATGTCAAGTGATAAATTTAATTTCTTCATACAAGCTATGGAGACATCCCCAAATGAATGTAACATGTTGAGTTTGAACTATCCATGGGATATCCAAGACAAGACTGAAATATACAAATGGAGTTCAGGAGAGCAATTTAGAATAAAGATGTCAATTTGAATTCAATATTTTCTTGGTTGCATGTGAAGGTATATGGCTGGTTTGTGATTCAAGGAATATATGTCTAGAAAGATGAAATAAGGGTATAAGATAGATTATGGCAAGGGGACAAAAGCACATTTAAGGGAATATGTATAAATACAAATTTATTAAACCCCTTGAGGAAGAGTAATCAGATAGGGAGAGAGACAAATAATGTCTTAAAAGCAAAGCCAGAGAGAGTTTCAGAAAGCAACTGGTCAATGATCTTAAATATTTTATGTAAGTGTTGAGTTACAAATCAAAGGAGTTCTGCTTGATTGACTGAAATTATATCAAGAAATATGAAGCCTTCATGTAATTTGCTTTTTCCTTTTATTCAGAAGGAAAGGAAGATGTCTTCTGTAACTTTATTATCTGTGGAGCAAAACTCATTTATATTCTGATGCACTATCTAGTATTGATCTAGAGTGAATAAAGATACTTATTAAGAAAAAAATATGGCAATTTATTGCAAATAGGAATAACATAGAGTTGAATCTCAATTGGTAATTCCTTTGAAAATAGATATGGTTTTAAGTAATTCTATTTGGCCAAGAAGGGGGATAGAAATAGGTTCTAGTCATCTTGGGAATGAATTGTTGGAAATAGAAAATATGGACGAGGTTGTGGCAAGATGTGATTCTGTGGACCAGGCTCTAGTGTCTCCTGAAAAGTGGGAAACCCCGTAAGTTTTTTCTGTATGTGATTCCAAACTCTCAGAAGGAGGTCGTCTTCAGACTTCCATGAACTTTACAGGCTTTGGTGAAGTTATGTAGGAAGAACTTTGCCTCCCTTCTTGGTATAAATTGGGGAATCGTTCATATTTTGGAATACATCTCTTTATCTTCTCTATTTATTGCTCTGGTTTTTATTCTGAATATATTTTTTAAGACAATGGTGACAATGAGACAATGAAATCAAAGGAGAGTTGTCTGGCCTCTTAACTCAGAAAAAAGTTTGAGAAAATCCCAAAGGTCTTGAACTAATAAAAAGATAGATAACCAGGAACATCTGAGTGCAGATCAGGATATTATTCTTTCTCTTTATCTGAGCAGATGGTTATGTTAAAAAAAAATTGTCACTTTTAATTAACTCTGTGAAATCTCTGAGGATGTTGGCCCTTATGCTGAATACTCATTTGATGATTTTCTAAAGCCACCATCAGCTATACTGAGTTATAACAGGTTTTGCCTTTTGATTTAATGCATTTCCCCTAATATCTGATAGCAGTTTAGGAAAATGAAATGTGTTACATGCTGACATGATGATACAGTTGGACAAGCTGTCATTAATATCATTGCAGGTTCTATTATCTCATACTTGAGAAGCCCTCTGACCTACACATTTCAGGGAGAGCTAGTATGCCACAACCAAACAGCTCAGGATATACAGTTAGAACTGAACTCAAAGCATTATTTTTATTCATACTGTGGCTAAGGCACACTATATAATTTCTCTTAAACACAATTTGTAGTGTAGATGAAATTATTTATGCTGATCATGTGCATTATATTAGATCATATTAAATTATCTGTCATAGTGCGTGGCAGACAGCAAGATTCATGCACACAGTTTATGTTCTCTGGTGTCTTTTCTCCCCCATTGTTTCTTCCTTCCTTCCTCTTTCCTTCCCTCTGTTCCTTCCTTCCTCCCTTCTTTCCTTCCCCCTTTCTCTTCCTTTTTTCTTCTGAATAATCATGAAGCTCTGTGTGTGCTAAGTCACTTCAGTCATGTCTGGCTTTTTGAGACTCTGTGCACCTTACCTGCTCAGACTCCTCTGCCCATGGGATTCTCCAGGAAAGAATCCTGGAATGGGTTGTTGTGACCTGCTCCAAGGGATTTTTCTGATCTAGGGATCGAACCAGGAGAAGGCGATGGCACCCCACTCCAGTACCCTTGCCTGGGAAATCCCATGGATGGAGGAGGCTGGTGGGCTGCAGTCGATGGGGTCGCTAGGAGTCGGACACTACTGAGCGACTTCACTTTCACTTTTCACTTTCATGCATTTGAGAAGGAAATGGCAACCCACTCCAGTGTTCTTGCCTGGAGAATCCCAGGGACCGGGGAGCCTGGTGGGTTGCCGTCTATGGGGTCGCACAGAGTCGTACACGACTGAAGCGACTTAGCAGCAGCAGCAGGGATCGAACCATACCTCTTATGTCTCCTGCTTGGCAGGTGGGATCTTTACCACCAGCACCACCTTAGCAAGCTTACTTTACATCAAAGTCCTACAAAGTCCAATCTTTCTGTTTCCAGTCTTTTCAATCACATCACGCCCTGTTAATCAAAATGAATATTTCATTCTGAGAAAAATAACTTATCCACAGTTCCTGGGCATGGTTTCTCTTTCTTGATCCAACATTTCTATTGTGTGGTTCCCCATAATAGGAGCATTCTGTCCATTCGGATTTTTTAGAATGAGCTGTTAATCCTTTTAAGGCCATCTTGACAAAACAATCAAAAAGGTGTCATTCTCTTTGAACTTTTATGATTACATACCCTTTGCCGACAAAGTCAAAGTATAGTCAAGGCTATGGTCTTTCCAGTAGTCATGCACAATGTGAGAGTTGGACCATAAAGATGGAAGAACCCCAAAGAACTGATGCTTTTGAACTGTGGTACTGGAAAAGACTTTTGAGCATCCCTTGGACAGCAGGAGATCAAACCAGTCAATCTTGGAAATCCACCCTGAATATACATTGGAAGGACTGATACTGAAGCTGAATCTCCAATACTTTGACCACCTGTTATGAATAGTCAATTCATTGGAAAAGACCTTGATGAAGGATTGAAGGCAGAAAGAGAAGAGAGGGGTGACAGAGGATGATATGGTTGGAGGACGTCACTGATTCTGCAGTCCATAGGGTCACAAAGAATCGGACATGACTTGGTGACTGAAAACCAACAACCCTAAAATTCAAACTATATCTGACTTCCATCATTATTTGATTCATCAAATGCAATTTATATAGAAAGCAAATTTATATCACTTTATCTGCCTCAGACTAATCACTGTAGAAATCAAACATGATAGACATTAATGTGCTCACCCTACAGATGATCAAACAAACTTAAGAAGATAAATGTTTTACAAAAATCATACAGCTTGTAGGGGCAGAAATGAAACGCCAACCAGGTTACCTGACTTCAAACATAGAGGTTTAAACCATGCAATTGTATTTTATATGTGTCATAAATATATGCCCTAAAATCACAAACCAAGAAATTACAGAAACTTTAAAGGGAAAATATCTATAATCAATGCATTTTTACATGTATTCTAATCCCATCCTATCATTCATGAACATAGCACATATAAGTACAGCAGAGAAATAGGGCCATTCTTACATATTTCCAAAATAAGTGGACTTTTTAGAAGAAACAAGGCTATGTAACAGTGTATGATTTGTTCATTTTTCCCAGGAATAAAAATCACTGTCAATAAGAGAAAAGGAGCGAACTACCTTTGTAATCATTTCTGAAGTTACCATCATGCTGACACAATAGTTAGGTATGAAATTGATTACTATGGTTGTGAAGGTATGTCTAGAACACATCTTCAGATTAGAGAAACAGGGCATCTGATTTCAGAACTGAAGCTGAAGTGTCTTACACACATCCTCATACTGAGAATCAATACCTCATTTTTCAGCAAATCTTGACCCTTAAATGGATTTGCTTGTATTCCTCTGAAGTAAATTGTTGCTTATTTCATAATGCTGAACATTTCTACTTCCTTCATCAGCAAATACATATTTTGAGTTAGTGATAATATTAACAAGTTTATGTGGTTTATATTTTGTTAAAATAAAGATGTTTTACTTTGTAAGAAAGATAATTTTTTTTTTTTGTAGTGTATTGAACTTCTCAGGGATGGGTGACAAACAAACATCAAATACTGTTAGCTTAACTGCCAACTTCTATCTTTGTATAGACAAATACATTTAAAGTTTATAATGATACAGGTTTCATTGTCAGAGCATTCTTCCTTATTGTGCCTAAAGTATCATTAAAGGGACAGGCAATTAAGATCATAGTTTGGGTAAGAATGAATACTTATTTATACATGCATAGCTTATCTAGCCAGAATATAGAAAAACATTATTTTGTAAAATAAACTATTTTCAGTTACTGTTTAAAGTCTGTTGCATAGCAACTGATTGTTCCTGGAATATACCTAATAGTATCTGATCCTGTGTAACACTACATCTATTTTTTTTAAATTTAAATTCTATCTCCAAAAATTAAAGATGATAATTACAATGCCCTGAACATTTCAAAGATAAGGCTCATCCTTTTTAAAATTGATATTGATGACAATTCTGTTCAGGAAATGTGTTTTTTTCTTCAATGTGCATGTCAGTGTAAAATTTTTAATCCAGAATGATACTAAAAGAAATGTTTTTCACCTTAGATATTTAGGTCAGCAAAGGAGTAAAGACTTGAGTGAGAGCTCACCAACTGACCAACAATTTGTTAACAAGATTATAAAAATGTAAGCTATGATGATTTCTCTGTTTTGCTCTGCTGATGTTTCTGTGTTTTGAAAAATATGTTTTATTCTATTGCAGATTCCAAATGAAAAATCCCATACTTTATTTGGAATATATATATATCAATTCTCTTGCTTGTGGAGAAATCTCAATAGTGACATATTTAAAGTCTTTCTATTTGTAGTATTATGTTAATAATAGTATAATACTAAAAGATAAAATATCAAGAGGACTTGATTTCTTNAGATAAGTATATGGTTATTAGACAAATTTTGTCTAACCATAGATTAGTAATGTCATATATAAAAATAATAAACATCAAATAGAGTGGGAGGTATAGGAATTAAAAATGATAACTCATAAAAAATGCATTTTACTGTGCCTGACAGATAGCACATGATTAGTTCAAGTTGTACATCAATTTATGTTTCATTTCAGATGTATTATTTTATTTGCAGAACATTTTCCTTTGTAGTTGGAATTTTGGTAAATTGGGTGGTAAGCCTGTATTTTTATACGATTCTAGATTCTTAGATTCCTAATGGAAAATGGTCCACTTTTCTTTATTCTTATTTCACCAATATAGTTAGAATGAAAGTAGGTAGAACTCAGCTCTGTGCTATAAAGAGAGGAAGGAGGGTATAGCAGTAGCTCATAGCTATGTCCTTCTTCAGAGGCAGAGACCAATCAAGGCAGGTGGTAGATGATGAAAAATGAACATTCATCCCGGTGTTACAGTAACATAGGGATGCTTACTAAATTCTAGGAGAAACAAAAATGATAAGGCAAGTCACTGAAGTAAAAATCAGTATTTAAAATGCATTGTAAGAATGAAGAAATGATATCTATCTAACAATCTATAATTTTAAAGGAGTGAATATAATTTGTTTTATGGGACTCCTAAGAATAAATTGCCTAAGTACCACATGACTTAGAAGCATGGATGAAGATGCTTTAGGAATTATATTAGTTTTCTATCAGTGCTATAACAAATTATCAGAAACTTACTAGCTTTAAAAACAGAATTCTTATGTTACAGTTCAGAGGTTAGAAGTCCAAATTTTTTCTTGCCAAGGATGAAAAGAGCATCCTTACCTTCCATCTTCCAGCTTCTAGGGAGTGCCTATATCCTTTGGCTGTTGGTCCCCTTCCAGCAACAACATCATTCTGACTTCTGGTTCTGAGGTCACATCTCCTTCTCTGACTGTGATCCCACTGCCTCCCTCTAATAAGGCTACTGTGATTACATTGGCCCCAAACAGATAATCCAGGATAATCTCTACATCTCAAATTCCTTAGCTCATCCCACTGCAGAGCCTCTTTGCCATATAAAATAACACATTCACAAGTTTGGAGGATTAGGATGCGATACCTTTAGAGAGGGGGATATCATTGAGCCAAACATGGTGCTTAGAGGGCTAAGTACAATATAAGACTACCATGTAATTAAGGCTTCCCAGGTGGCACTAGTGGTAAAGAACCCTCCTGCCAATGTAGGAGACATAAGAGACACGCAGGGTTAAACCCTGGATCAGGACGATCCCCTAGAGGAGGGCAGGGCAACCCATCCCAGCATTCTTGCCTGGAGAATCCCATGGACAGAGGAGCCTAGCCGGCTATATTCCATAGGGTCGCAAAGAGTTGGACATGACTTAACAACTAAGCACAGCCTGTAACTGAGTATAAGTAAAGTCAGTATGACATCAGGCTTTCAGT
Source organism: Redunca redunca (assembly GCA_006410935.1). Classification (NCBI taxonomy): domain Eukaryota; kingdom Metazoa; phylum Chordata; class Mammalia; order Artiodactyla; family Bovidae; genus Redunca; species Redunca redunca. The sequence goes on along the minus strand of SJYQ01001837.1, from coordinate 101,445 downwards.
GACAGAAAAACAAATATTGTTAATGGAAGAAATAGTTCAGCTCAGCTCTGCTGATCACAGAGCTTCTTACAGAAGATTGGGACTAGAATGATGAGTGGATTTAAAAATATGATGTGTAGTCATTTAAATTTGAAAAGGTTTTTTGAAAAGATTTGTGTACAAAAAGAGAAGCCAGTACATTTTTTTTTTTTCTCAAACATTTATAAGGGTGTCTGCCAAATGAAGCAAGGATTGGCATTGTTCTGTTAGGTTCAAAGAGCTGGAAACAGCACAGTAAGCAGAAGTAGCAGTGTGGCAAGAGTTTGAGTCAGTGTGAAAGAAAATATGTCTTCTCGCCTGGTTGTTTTACTTCTGTGTCTTCAAGCTTGGAGCTTGTCAAACCTTTTATGGGTATGTGATAACAGACATTAAACCATCAGATAAGAAGTTAATTCAACTATATTATTTTTAAAGTTACTTCTAAAACGTTGATTATATTATTTAATCTTGCTATTCTCTAGCTTCATTCTGGAGTTTATTATTAGTTTTCTTCCCCATCTGACAAGTAAGAACTGCTTGATACAAGACAATATAATACGAGATCTTCAACCAAGAGGCGGGTGAATCAGAAAGGGAACCAAAGGATCTCTATGAAATTCATATGTTGTGAATGAAAAACTTATGTTTAAGTGATATAAGATAGCACATTGAACACACACATAGTGCTGGAGAGGTTTAATGTAATTGTAGAAAAAAAGAAAATCAGAAATAGTTCAATTCCAAGAACATGAGCAGGCCATCTAGTGAGTCATTATTATATCTGTTCACATTTGTAAAACTGTATACAAATACTGCATATAAATTATGTTATGAATCCATTGAGAGGAGAAAGCACAGATGGCATCACCTAAATTTGTACACAAAATAATGTATTTATGGATTACTTTCTTTGATGAAATTAAAACACCTGTGTCCCTTCAATGACATAAATGAGTTCTGAGAAAAAAGTTAGNATGGATTACTTTCTTTGATGAAATTAAAACACCTGTGTCCCTTCAATGACATCAATGAGTTTTGAGAAAAAAGTTAGATTCTCTGTTAGAACTACAGTCTTAAATGCTAAGGGAACATATCTGTCTGTTTCTATCTGCCTGTCACTTTCACATTTGATTTACCTTAATTCTTAAAAACATTCTTAATATACAGAGTGAAGTAAGCCAGAAAGAAAAACACCAATACAGTATACTAACGCATATATATGGAATTTAGAAAGATAGGGATGATGACCCTGCATCCGAGACAACAAAAGAGACTCAGATCTATAGAG